>JAVQJF010045645.1:0-72250 GCA_036023855.1 Gadopsis marmoratus | reverse complement strand
CAGCTGTGAAATAAGAGCAGCTTTATTTTTCAAGACCCATTGTGATATTTCAAATTTTAAAAGAACTTTCACTTAATACAATGTTAATTTAGTACCAGTTTCATATAGACCCAATACTGACAACTTGAGAACTGTTTCCAATTTACATCTCTCTTCAAGAACACAGCCCAAACCATCGGCCAGCTCGAGCTGGGTTGTAGGATTGATGTAGGAATTGGCATTGCTGGTTTTAAATGATCTGGTACTGTTGGTAAATTGGAGGACTAGCTGGTTGTCCACTAATCGCAGGAGTGGTGGGTCAATCCTCAGCTCCTCCTGTCCACATCTCTAAGTGTCCTTGGTCAAGACACTGAATCTCAAATTGGTGAGACCAGCACATTGCATGCTGCTCACTACCATTTGTGTGTGTGTGTGTGTGAATGGAATAGAGGCAAAATGTGAAGTGATTTGGATAAAGGTTTTAAATGCAGCCATTTACCAGGTAAGATGAGCATGTGCTCCAAATGTATCCAAGGTGGTCACCAACTAATAGGCATAGCCCGAGCAGCATTAGCTTTCTTAATGCTAAAGAAAGTTGAACCAATAGTAACCAGGTCGAGCTGCTGCAATTTGTGTTTGCATGAACGGGTTGCAGTTAATACCTTAAATGTACTGCACACGGGCAAATTACTTTAGTATGAATGCAGCTTGCTGTTCTTCAGTTCTGCTATTATTCAGAGTACCACAGTTGCTTGTTGTCGTAAGAGCAGATGTTGTAGTGTTGCTCTAATTGCATTGTCCAGGCTAAATGTATGGTAAAATGCTTGGAAGACTGTGCCTTGTTGCAGCTGTTTGCAGTCTAAATAAAAAGAACTGCTTCATCCACACTCTGTGGCTGTAAAAAAAAAAAATACAATAAAAAACAGACCAGATAATTGTACTTGTGCAATATTAGCTAATATTACTTCATCAGACACTTTCTCCCTGAACATGTTCAATTCAAGACTATTTATGTCAGAAATAAAAGTATATTGAGGTCAAAAATGGGGCTGCTTCAAAAATTGAGCACTGGGAACAAAAACAAATACTCATGACTCTAAATAACAGCAAAAACTTAAACCAAGTTATGCACAGCTCGCCTTTTGATCAGATCTATTCTGTATCCTCGCAAAATTTTGCTTTAGAACTGGTACAGTGTTTTGTTTTGTTTTTTGCAGTGAAGCAGATCTCTGTGTGGTTCAGACTTATATCAAGTTTGTTATTTGGTCTGGAAATTTTCATCACCATTTCACACACACACCCGTGCCTGCATGGCAGAGCGCTGGGAGTTTCAGCTCTCACTTGACATCTCACTAACATGCGTGACGGAGGCAGAATAACTTCCAGAGTCTGAAATAGAAGTCGCTCCGCGCTCACAATTGTCAATTCGGCTGGGTCGGAGATAGCCAGATTTATCTGTGATACAGCTGTCCATCATCCTATACAATCAGTTTTCCTTATCTTTCATCAATCTGAATTACTACGGACAGCGTCTGATAACTCGCAGCAAATCCCAGCTCCGGGGCATCGGGGGGCCCGGGCTCCAACTTGTGTAACAGTTTTCATTTCCACAATCACTGGGAGACAGTGACAGCGGGCGTAATATGTTCGGCAGGCAGATCCATTGACTGCAGGGTAGCCACAATTCATCAAGCGAACATTGGTCTGTTCATCTTGTAGTATCTCGGGCGGCATACAAGTTCCAGCATGCAGGTATTTCTCCCTCCAAACCAGACAATGCTGTCTGCATACTGTAGTGGCCCTGAACATTAATCAGGCAAGGGCCGGTATACCTAGATGTCTCACATAAACAGTGGGAAGTGCACCTTCAGAGGTGATAATGAAAAAACACTCTACCACCATATGCCACGGGTATGAGTAATTAATTTGAAATTAACAGGAGAGGGAGGAGTGTGGGCAAGTCTGAAGAGAGATTTACTGGTTAGATGTTGGCAGCCTCCGCTCAGTTGGATGGTTTCGCGTCTGATTCATCTGCTTTCTTGTGCTGTTTCCCAACATTTCGCCAGATGCTTGTTTCATAAAGAAACAGTGGCTGCTGCCAATCAGGATCTCAACACTTCACTAATGTCTCAGCGCTCGGTCTGAAGCTGCAAACAACAAAAAGAAAAGTTTTGCCCCTTAATCAGACGAGTCAGTTGTCTTTAAAACGTGGAATTGGGTTTGCACAGAAAAGGTTCATGGTGATATTAGCTGAGATAATGGTAGATCTAATACTGTAAACATTAAAAAAGATATTAAAGTTAGCGTCTTTTCATCCCCAAAGGTGATTCTCCAAGATTGGTATCAAGTTAATATTTTTAGGAATAATGCAAATCATGAAACAGTCTCACTTCCCACTAAAATAAGGAAATACAAAATGTGTTGTATTTAAGAATATCAAGACATTTAGCTTGTGATTTATATGGTAGATTGGTGGCAGGAGATTAAAAATACATGTTCTGCTATATGGAAAGGTGCTTCCATTTTCTCTTCAGTACATCAGGCAGCTACATCTGCTTTTTGGTGTAACAAAGGGAGAAGGGAAGTAACAAGATATTTCAGACGTGCACATGCAGACACATACACACCAGGGGATGAGAGGCAGACAGCTAATAACCCATCAAAAGAATAACTGTGGCTGCCAAAGAACAGACCACGGTATCTGCTCCGGGCTCCGGGCTCCAGGCTCCGGGCCGAGACGCCCCGACGCCTCACAACATGACCTCCATTTTACAGACAAATCAATCTATGAACGACGGGCTAATTGCCAGGAAACTCGCAGCGTGACCCATTAGGCTCCCCGTTCCACCCACGCACACACAGAGTGACATGACAAGCTAGTGAATGATGTGATAGGGCTTGGATTTTTGCTAAAATAAAATAAAATAACTTGTATGTTTAATTGGCGGCGCTACTATATTGCACGCAGTTTTATAGTTTCACTCTTTGCTGGCAAAAGCATCACACCCTAATTGAAGACTTCGGACTGACAAGTCAGTTTTCGGATGAGTGATGTCTCATTATGTGAAGCTGCACCAAGTTTTGTTAGTACAGTCTTAGTTAAAGACAGCAGAGGTCGTGCCCAAATGATGTTGGGTGAACTATCCCAAACTGACATTTGTTGTTCAAAAGCATGTCAAAGTTACTTTAATGGTCTGGTGGACCAGGGGGTTTCAGTAAATGTCTTTCCTACAATAATGCTGAAAATGTTTGATCTAGTTTCAGTTTAGATTATGACTGTGACAGCATGGAAAGCAAACAATTTCCTCGTGTCAATTACCAACAAATCTCAAATAATTATTTTGCTTAAATATTTATTTTGGGCATTTCTGCCTTTCTATGATAGAGACAGCTGCAGAGAGGGAGACAGGACATGTGGGAGACTCAGCCTTAATCCCATGCACTCTACCAGGTAAGCTACCAGGGCACCCCTAAAGATCGGCAAAGTTAAAGTGTAACTCCACCCTCGAATTCTGCTAGAACCCTCTCTTCCAGCAAATTTATAACATGCAACGAGTGAAGGAACGACACCAGTAGGAGGCGTGGCCACGTGGATACATAGTGTGTGGGTCAGAGGACACGGGGGAGACTCAGGACCAGGTTCAGGGCTGATTAAACACAGTAGATGGCATGTTGAGCCATTTTCAACCCATGAAATTCTGCTTTTTATAAATTTGGTAAGAAATGTCAGCATTATATAATTGACTTTACAGCTGAAAAAGCATATTTCAGTGTGCTCCCAGTCTTTAAGTACATATCCTGCAACTTAAACTGGAAGGGCATTTTCAGTTATCAGTTGGTTGGAAACATGATGTACAGTCAGTGTAGACTCATTCAGTAATCAAGTCTGAACCTCAAGCGTAACAGCTAACCATATGTTTCATTCCCTTTACAATGGTTTTTAAGCATTGGGAAATAAGCTCATGGATGTCAGCTCATATCCAGTGTTGTGTTATGTGGAGAAAGGATGCTTCTTAAGTCTTGCCAAGAATTTGGCAACGCTCTGTTTTACAGCGTAAAACAAACAAACCCAAGACAACTGCATACCCCCGCATTGAGCGAGCTCGCTGTCAAAGCACCCCTTCTCATTTTCCGTACCGTTATCTCTCCTCCTTTGCACACACACACACACACTTACAGTACACAGCAAACAGCAGTACAAGCCACCCCCTCTACATGCGGCAAGACAGTTTCCGAACACTTGCTGAGAAGCTATCAAACACTTCCTTGATCAAGGACGGCTCTGCGCAAACCAGGCCTTCCAGCTGTGGACTGGCAATGTGAATCCACTCTGTGAACAAAGCGAGAGCACACGGATAGCAATCGATAAGCTCTTCCCTTCTTCGCTTTAACCCACACTGTTTGCATTTTGCTATAGGAGCTGCTGCACAGTGACCTCACTAACACGAAACGTTAATGTTAAATGAAAAAAAAAAAAGCCTTAATATGTATGTGTGCTTTCTTATGAAACTGGCTTCAATGGTAGATTCAGCGCGGACTGATTAAACAAATGAAAATCACACATTGTGTCATGGCTTCCTAGAGATCTCCTCACTAGCTGACAACATGAGGTGGCACTCCATGAGGCCAGAGCTCAATTAAAGATGCCGTCGTACATAGTTCAAATGAGTTAGCATTAGTCGAGAGCAGAGTTACAGCGTCAGAAGGAATCTTAGACGTTTTATGCCATTAAACCTATACTCGTGCTGTGTGTATGTGCTGTGAACATACACCTCGATTACCTGCCTGTATATCAGAAACTGAGGCTGCAACAGCGAAGAACATCCAGTCCCCACAAACCCGAGATCCTGTAATTCCATCCTATTTATCCAAAAGAAATTCTGGTAAAAAATAAAATCCAAACTCGACAGGGAAACTGAAAGCCATTGCCTGAACTGCAGCCAGCTAGTTCTCAGTGAGAAAGCCAGACAGCCAGATGTCCACTCCTACCAACAACAAAGACAGTAACAGAGTTACATCATTTAGGAGTCATTCAAATCCAGTTGGCTTCATTTTCAGCTGTGTGCAAAAAGGCAAAGTGCAGCATTAGCATTGATTTTAACATTCGGATTTTGTGGGGCTAACAGACGGGAAACGTTTAGGCTATTCCCGAGAAAATCCAAAAGCAGCGCCCATTCTTTTTAAACCTGTCTAACCTAGTTCGTTTTGTTTGCCTCATGACAGCGTTACACAAATCTCTGACTAGTTATTTCCTCTCACGCAGGCATGGAATGCACTGTGCACGTCACTGGCCAGCTGGCCGTTGCGTTTGTGCAACTTGTAAAAGACGACGTTAGGCCACGCAGCTTTCGACGTTTGGCTGTGCAGGTTCTTTGGAGTCTGCTCTGTGTGTCGTGGCTCTAAAGGGCAACGCAGTGAGTAACCAAATGACATTAGGGGAGGATGTGAAACACCCAGCACACTGATCACCGAAGGTTGACCTTTTAAACGTGATGCAATGCAATGTTATTGAACCACAGCATGAATAGCTTAGATTAGTATTACAGATGTTTCACCGCCATGATACTCTAATGAAGGATTTGTCATCTTTAACTTGTTTGCTTTGCATCATAGAGTCCTCTATAATTTCAACAATGCCACTGGTTCTGATTGAAGCTATAACAGTGTGCTGGACAGAAGATTGGCACAAGCGCTTTGTTCCAAATAACATTCAGACTTTAGCAGCCGTCATATGCAAGATGGAGTTAATTTCACATTTGGTCTGGAGCAGATTCCATTGTTGCTGATTTTCAGACAGCTGAGAGCTGTTTTGAATTGAATAGTCGCATCTTCCCTTTTGTTCCGCCATTCTTGTTTTTATAACCAGGACGTTTGGCGTGTTTGATCCTGACAACTCAAAGCTCCAGGGCCATCAACCAAGGCTAAAATGTTCAATGCGAAAAGATGTTGTGAAGAGATATGCACAATGGAGAATGTATTCCTAATGTGTTTTTGTGAGCGCCTGTCTGCATGTCACGTCTATTTGCGATGCTTCCCAGCACCGCAGAAAAAGCCTTTTCTCCGTTTGGCTGTTGGAGGAAAACAGGCACATTCTCTGCACGGCGAAAGCGAACACATTGGCTTTCTCATAGAAATTTCCTCCAAAGCAGAACGACTTTGTAATTGTCAGCAATATGGAGCCAAAAACATAATCAACTTTTGAATACACCCTGGCACGAGCTATGCCGGCACACAATGGTTCCCTCCCCATAGACTGGACGTAAACATGTGCACACACAGAAATCCTTTAAACCCCAGGCATAAACACATCACACACACACACACACATTCACCAGTCTCTTCTTGTGCTCTGTCTGTCACATGCACACGCGCACACGCACACCCGCAGACACACCTGCACAAGCGTATTTAGAAGGATTTCAGCCAGCCTGAGTCTGCAAACCAGCACCCCATTTGCCTTTAATTACAGGCAAGGCCATGATAGGGGGATGGAGAACCTATTTCCTGTTCCCCACGGGTAATCTGGGAGGCTACAAATTGAAGATGGTTCCTACACACGGCCTAGATTCCGCCTGCAGTCAAATTCCCCTCTGCCCTGTGTAACAGCTTATCATTGTGCACTAACAATGTCAGAGAAAACAGTGCACCTGACGCTCACCCCACCCTCCCACCCCCGGATTCTTGTTATCTGTCATGATGCTGTGCTCTGTCTCTCACAGCATCATCAGGCAGAAAATGTTACTCATTGCCTAAAAATCTCCATTGACATGTGCAATGGCGGTTTGATGAAAGGATATACTTAACTCGTCTTTAAATGGAATAATACGAAATCTGAAGCAAAGTCTATTCAGCTCTGCTGTGGGATTTTAGGAGCAGCTCCTCCTCTGGGCTCGTTTAAGGTTTGGATTAGGGGCTGCTGCTGAGTTCACTATGTGCAAAGCTGCAGTCTGTTGAGCATCTGGCTGGAGACTTGTCAGTCTCTTTAATATTTATACCCATTTCCCTTCGCTGAAGGAGAGAAAAAAGGTAAAATATTCATGCATTTTGCATGTCATGCTCCCTGAAACAATTATAGCTATTGCTGCATACCTGTAGTATGTGAAGTATCATAAATTATCCACCTCTCCACGATGAAAGGTTCTTACTGCACTTAAAGAAAAGTCATTAGCCCGCTGATGAACAGTTGACCCCATACTTGACCTCTGACGCAGATGCAAGGAAGAATAAAACAGCTCTTAGCTACAAAGACTTGTAAGCTGTCAACACGTACAAAGCAAAGCCGCATCAAAGAAAAGTGACAGAGGAGGTGAGAGAAGCTTCAAAATCTGGCGAGGCAGTGAAGCTGAAGGCAAAAGGCCATCATTCCTCTCGCCTGTGTATCCTCTGCCACCTCCCTGACCTCTGGTCAATCAAAGACCCATTCAACCTTGGAGTATAAGTTAATACCAGACCTGGCAAGCCTTTGCAATCACACAGGTAAGACTGATGCTTGTCTGAAAACGCTGTTTATTCTGTCACTGAGTGGACATCATGCCTGCTGTTCTATTTAAGCTGTCAAGCATCGCAGCCTCAAAACGGGCCCAGCTGGCTCCCTGCGAGCCTTCCACAGCAAGATTGATGAGGGGAAGCCTGGCAGAGTGCGGGCAAGACAGGCGAGCCTTTGTGTCTTCCTGTATGTACACATCATTTTCTCCCATTCCTCTGGAGGATCAGCAACAGCAGATTAAATGACAGAACGAATTTCCATCAGACCCTACACATTCGTTCGAGTGAATTTGTGTAACCATTCAATGCAACCTGGAATTAATTCTGCACGCTTGTATTCCATCGCTGTAACGCCATCCTGCTATTGTAGACAAAAACATAATTGATATCTTCATGCATTAAAATCAAATTTTACCGTGTCAGATAGCAAGCATGTTATGTTTTCTATTGTCATTTTGCACACGCCGTAAATTAGATTTGACATGTACAGTGCAGAAATGCTTTTTTAAGCAGAAATAAGTCAAATGTATATGTACACTTAGCTTGAATTTACCATAAACATTGCTTGGCCAAGGTGCTTGCTATTTTCTGTCTTTTAATGCTCACTCTCCAGTCTGCACTCGTACTCTGTGATTATCAGTGATGGAGGATGGTGCCTACTAGAGAGCACTGCAAAGTTTTAGATATTAAGGTTAAAATAGTTTGTTCTCATTGCAAAAGAAAAGATTCTTTCCTCTTACACTGAGCACGGGGACATGCACCCTCTTTACAGCACAACAATTTAAAAGCCTTCAATTGTTATTTCAAGTTGTTGCACTTACTACCCATAACCACTAGAAGTGTTAAATTATTCCAAGCTCCTTCTAACGCCCTGTCTACACCTTGGAAGTGTACTTGCACTTCAAGTCTGAACAATTAACAGAAATATTATCAAAATCGCAGCATGGCCAAGTGCAATATCCAAATCGCAGGAGCTGCAATTTTTTGATAAAGGTAAAATGTGTCACATCATACCGTTATAAATGAAGAAGTGCGGTGCTACAGAGACAGCCAACAGATCATATTCTGCAGACAAAAGAGATGAAGATTGTTCGGTACAGAGCAAAATTGTGATTTTTGCTGAGGTCTGCCAACGAAACCCTTCTACTCGGTCTTCTTGACTAGATAATACATTTATATTTTAGATCTTCTTGTGGAACTGTAATATGACTGTGTTTGTTTCTTCTGGCACTGTCAGTAGCTTACCTCAGCTGCTGGTTTACAGTCATTGTATGATGTCTGCTGAAATCCAACACAATATTAGATCATCATCTCCATTAACCCGAAATTATTCTTTCCACATGGCCAGCAAGATCCACATGGCATAAATTTCATCATCTGCCCATTTATGTGTACACACTTTAGTTTTAGAACCTCTTACCAAAGGGCTGCAGTTAAAGATGTGCCACCTCGCTAACAAAAATGTGCGTAGTCCTAAATAAAGAAATGGTTTGAAGAAACGGGTTTGCGCCTGTAAGATAGTGAAGCCAGAGGGTCTCCTGTGAAGTAGGACGCAGTCTTGGTTGATCATTTTTAGTGGACATTTATTTGTTAACAGGAAACGTGCAAAACAAGAAAACAAAAAAAGAAAACTATTCACACAAGAAATTGAGGATAAATCAACTCATAACGGCACAAAATCACGTTAACGGCACAAGCCCTGGCATCTGCTGTGCCCAACCTTCCCCTTCGGCTTCTGCCAGACAACTGAATATATACGGACACATTTGTCCATGTGTCGCACCAGGCCCTCACCATCTTCACTACAGGGTAGCGCCCTCGACACCATCGCTGACATCACGGAGTGATAAACAGGCCGGGAAGTGCGGACGGCCCCCTTCCAACACAATTATTTCCTGGAACCACCAATACATGTAACTGAAATAAGAACCGTGTTTGACCCCGGATAGTAACGTGTATTGTCGCTATCAAGGGGAATTCATGGTCAATATAACAGGTAATTAAACTAAACAACCAAAATGTGTGCTGATGAAATGAGTGAGGTTGAGGTTCATAAGTGACAAAAGGCACACCTGAACACCATTACTCCATTAGGCAACACTAGATATCATATTATCGTACTGTACTGCCTCAGAAGAGAACGACTGTCAGGCACAATCAAACATGTTTATTTCCAAAACAAGATGTTTTCATTTTTTAAGCCTGAAAGTATAAATAATGCTAAATATAAACTTGATGACGGTTGTCTAAGACAGTATAATCAACTATCATTTCATAGTTTTGTTAATCTGAATTTTCTCCATCAAATTTGATTACCCACCAATAGAGTGCTAGTGGTTCATTACAGCATCCTGCAGACACGCTTATCTGCGGCACCAGCAAAATAATATTAGCCAAATTGATGATTGGAAGTGAGCCATGTATCTACTTGCCGTCATGCTGAACACCAGCGAGCCCAGATTCAGAAAGCTGAGAATGACTGCACTGCAATGAAATCTTATTCCCCTCGGATTCATTAGCAGAATCCTGGACTTTGGTCTCATAAGTGAACTCTTGTCCAAGTTAATGAACCAAAACGGCTGGTGTCAACAGTAACACTGTTAAGTGAGCTGGATTTATTTATTTTAATGATGATTTATAGACGGATAAGATAAAAATTAATGCATTGATAATTGGGCTATGCTATTAAAACCTTAGATTTACACCTAATTGCATTTATTGCTGACTATAAAGATCAGCGGGTGGTGAAATGTCATTACAAGTGACAAGAACTTGTCAAACTAATCAAAGAATCAGATCTTTAATAGATAAATAGAGTGAGGATCCATTGTTAAAGCTCATTCCACATGTAGCACACAAGTGACCAGCTATTACTGAGTAACGTTTACTGAGTAAGTACCCTGTAGACACAGTTAGCTAAACATTGATTTGAGAGAACTTTCTACTACTTATATTGGAAAAGAATGACTACATTTTGTGAATTTAAAATATTAACATTTTTCCATCGCATGTCAGACTATAATACTTTAACGGACATAAATCCTTCGCATGATTTGCACATAGATTAGCATCAATTTTTGCTCTCCATTTTCAGTTGTTACAGCTCTGTGATTCAACCTATATTGCACCCAATTTGTGGAAGCGTGCATCCTTAAATGTTGTGCGGCATGCTGCTTTAAACAGCTGGTGTCTGGGCAGGATCTTTTTATGTTACATCTGCGGTTTGGCTGGAGTACAAGCCCAGTAGAATGAGCAGTGATTGCCACCATAATGGAACAGAAAGACCACCTATAGAGATTCGTACTTCGTCTGACTGACGGTCAAATGAAAAACTGTTACGTTTGACTGACAAGCAACTGCTGTGAAAAGCAAGTACACGTACACCACAACAATTAATCCTTTCCATTAAAAAGACACTGAAATAACTACAGGGAAAGAACGAGGCTTTTGTCACTAATTATATGTAATCTATTTTAACTGACAGGAGGCCTTGGTGTACATAATGTTCAGATACATCATGGCAACAGATGGACGTGGAGACCTTCTGGTGTTGTAGTAGATGTTACTCAGATGTGCGTCATGAGTGATACGGAGGTGATCAGCACATCAGTTTGGGGGAGACACATAAGAGTGATGTAACACATTAGTCCTGATGAATATTTGTTCTTTACAGTTAAACACGCAAAGCACATCATGTTACTGTGAGTGTACTTTGGATTATTGATTACCAAGTAGATAACCAATTGATGATAATTACAGGGAACATGAAACACGTCGAGCTGAACTGATTCCGTTATCTTACATGACCTGCATCGCTTCTACTAATCTAAAACGGAACTAAAAAACTCTTGGATGTGTTGGAGGACTAAGGGTGTGTGGTGCAGTAACACCACACGCCACCAATCCAGCCTACAGTTACAGTAGCTGTTGTTTTAAATTTTAATGCGAAGCGTTTATCTCACAGATGAACCCTCTCAAAATATGAATCACTGGGGTCTAATTGCTGGCTCGTTGGTCTTGACTCACACACGTCCAAATGTGCCTCCTTCAAAAATAAACTTGCAATCAAAGAGCCAACCTATTTTTCAAAGCCGAGAAGAACGAGGACTACAAAACGCTGTAGGACGAGGCAGCTCCCAGGGAGGACTCCCAAAAGGCCCGCTTTGTTTTGGGTACCATGGTTAGCTGCCTTGAGAGGATCACCTGTCTGGCTGAGGCTGATCCACTGCACCTTCTGATGGTGTCACAGTGTACTGAACACGCCCCGGAGTACACTGCTGCATCGGTGCAGCGAGGTGAGAAGGAAACACAAGATTGTCAGCTGCTGTTAAGCTACTCTTTGACTCGCCAAGTCCTCCTTTAAATTACAAACTATGTTGTTTCTTCATGCTCCCAAGAATATTTTCTAATCTGTCACTTTATAACTTTGTTTTCTCTGTAACAACATCACTTGACTTCTTCTTTTACTCCAGTCATAATTACTAGAGGGCTTTTTCACTTGAACTTGAACGTTTCGTTTTGGGGCACTTGCTGAAACAACTGTTACTGTCATTCTTCCTAGGAAGGACTGTCTCTCCTTTGACTTTGTATACACTTAAAATGTATTTTGCTCATATATACCTGACCTGAGATCAGGCACATCAACATGCCCGACTTGTGTAAAACCTGAGGCCCTCAAGTCAAACACATTGAAGCAACACAACACAACAAATTCTTGTTAGTTTGGATATGGAATCTGTGCAAAGGTTTAAAAGGTGGTGATTAAAAAGTACATATCTAAGAAAACTAAAAAGAAAAAGACTTTGATTTACTAAGTTGTTATGTGTGAGCACAGTATTCTTCCAGCAATGGATTCATGAAATATAAAATATGGAAAATAATTACTTTTCCCTGAATGGAGCACAGACTTTTGTTTATCCTTTTGTTCTATTCTCACTTGCCGGCCTTGGGACAGATGGACCTTTGACATATACACTTTTGAAACTTTTCCACAATTTAGTTTGGGATTCTTTCTCTCCTGCTTATGTGAACTTGCCTACATCTTAGTTACTTGAGCTAAAATATTAGCGCATCTCTACAGCCTACACGTTCCCAACGGGCCACTCACAGGCAAGAAATAATAATACCGCCCATACAGGCACCTCTTCCCCTACCTTCCTTTGCAACTACTGTAGGTGGTTTTCTATATTCAGGTACCAATAAAAGCCTTTGGTACTAGTGGAAGATACAGGAGACAGTCCATCCTTCAATTCCTATGGAGCTGTGTCCTCGCTTTAAAGTTGGCTTTCTAACAAAAGGTTGTTGTGTAATGCAGAAAGCCGGAGTCTAAATTAGGAAAAGCCTGCTTGTTATGGGTAAAGGAGCCACTTACTGTATACTGTATATCATTACCTAAACCACCCTTTTCTTTTCTGTTTTAGGGCTCCATGGCAGCACAGATATTTAAGATCTTGTCTTCATTTCTTCCATCATCCATTAACTTTGATGTCTCCACATGCTACGGCAGCATCACCCTGTGTATCTCTACTCACTGTCACTTTGTTGCCAGGCCTGCTGCCGCCAAATTGGCCGGCTACTCTGGGGCTTCTTTAATGAGGAGATCTCTAACTGAAAGCTCACTGCTTCCCAGCAAGTGACTTCTTCAATTATTCTGGAGGTTGTTAATCCAGAGGATCTACTCCCTATAGCCATGTAGACTAAAAAAAAAATACTTTAAGAGATCCTTTGTCTGATTCCAGCATCATTAATGCAGTTATTATTAAAGTTAATGATGAACCTTTTCTGAAGTGTGAATCAGAGTGCTAATGAGTTCTATAGCCTTTCTGCGGTTTAAAATATTCAGTATGATCTGAATGATGGATGGCATGACAGTTAGCATTCAAGAAATAAATGTAATTATAGTACATTTTCTTTAAAATCCTATGTTGCAGAGCACACAGGATGACATGCCAGACCATTTTTTACTATGAAAATGTATATATGAAGTCATGCTTGAGAACATTAGTTGATCTTTTACTTCTGCACTGCACTGCGAAAACATATGGTGTTCAACTCATGCCTTTTGACATTTTTGACCTAAGATAACCCCTTGAAAATGCTTTTTTTTAAGCGATAATCACGACATTTTCAGGTGTCCCCATACATGTATGTGATCAGAGGATAATAAAATGAAAACCTTTTTAAGTTTAAAGGTGCAGAACAAGATTTGAAAGAGCCCTCAGGCCATCTGGCAGTTGACTTCTTTTCATCCTTTGCAAAGAAAAAAAAAAAAGAAATGTGAGCTGAGAATTTTTTTTAGGTTTTTATGTCTACAACACCCTACCTGAGCCTGAACTGTTTCAGCTTAGCAAATGAATGAAACGAAGTACAATATATTCTGTTACTCACTTTTACACATCATACAATATTACATTACTGTGCAGCTATTTCCACCCAATATTTATTTAATTTCTTTAAAGAAAACTATCTTATTTTGTGGCACTGTAATGGCATCCTGGATATATGTGATTAATACAAGCAGAACTTTATCTCAATTAACACATTTCAGGGGTTTCAGGGAACGAAGCACACGCTGTAAATATAGTAACTGAGTTAAATCTCAGTGGCCGGCTTCACATAATTTATCATTAAGCATTATGTCAAATCTTTTACCAGGGAAACATTGATGGTTTTAAAACATTTTCGTGGTTTGTGGTGCAGTATTGGTGCTTCCATTATTTTGTCCACGTGGGAAACATTACACCTGCAAAACAGCAGGTTAGCATGCTGACTCTTGCATTTTGCTCAAAGTAACATTGTGAAAAAGTAGATCCTCTCAGATCTGCTAGTTTTAGTTTAGTTTGAACTGTGGTTCAACAGTCAAATTTTCCAGTTAAGAAGTCTCTGTAAAACCACATATAAAACGTTAGGCAAAGCCATATAATGTATGTTGAAAGAAGCTTTTTTTTCTTTTGTTCTTTCTCACTAAAACCTTTTTTCTTTTACTTTTTGAAACCTCCACATTGTAGCATACTGTAATTTAAAACTCATTACAGCTGTAAGAAGATTTCTATCCTTTTAAACCCTTGTTATCCAGAATCCTTTATGTTCATTTCTCCCAGCCCTCTTATCTAATAACCAAGCATACCGCGCTCGCAGGTAAGCACACAATAATGTAACATTTTGTCGGTTAAAGCTAATTATTCCATTAGCACTGAGACCCATCCCTAACAAACCTCTGTTATCTTGTGAGAAATGGCTGTCGGATTTCACGTGACAATTTTAGCATAGGAAAGATGCTACCAAATATGATAGCCAAAAGTACTAAACAAACTATGCAAACAGTCTCAAAATGTAATAGGAGATACATAGAAAATGTTTTTGGATGATGTTAAAGCTAACAGGTGCACGAAATCGACTTTAACAGCATGAACTCACACCACAGTAGGCCAAAATAGCATGAGCACCATTACATGTAATATTGGACCATTGAATCCCAATTGATTAAAGGGCTATGAACCATCTGCCACCTTTTGAAGGCTGTACAAAGAGATTGATGATGTTTATCATGTTTCTATAAACTCCAGAGGTGGCTTCAGAGCCAGATCATAACTGGCCTGTAAATCGATATCTGTACGACAGACAAGGCAAAGCTGATGGAGGCACGATTTCAGTCCAATGTGTGTGTGTGCGCTTCTGCTATGGTCTGAAATTGAAGCATCTGCTACCAAGCACACCCATTCCAAGTGTGGAAATGGGTTACAAACAAACCAATAGGTTAGCTGAAAATGAACAAGCCCAACATTCAAAATAAATAAATAAGAAGGAATTCACGTGTGGTTTCCTCGCCCAGCAGCTGAATTCTGGTCACAGAAGCTATCAGCAATATGCACAATGCTAAACAATGTAAGGAATACTTAAAGGATTAAAGACAGACACAAACGTATACTGCAAAGACGTTCATTGACTCTGGAGTGCTTTCGTCCTGAATTTATTTAGACAAATTCTAATCACTTACTGAACTGTTCTCCCCTCATCAGCACACCATTTATCCCCATTAAATCTGCACCATTTCATACAGATAAAGCCCTTTAATTTTACTAGTGGCGAATCATTGTTCATTACTATAAAACCCCATTGCTTAGATAAGAACCACACTTAAAATATACATACCATAAATCTTGTCCTTATCTGTTGCTCTTATCTATCTTATTTATCAAATCTTAATCTATTGTTATCTCTCTATCCTTGGCTTTTACAAACTATAACTAATGTACTAATTAATTACATTTTCTCAGCAGCTACTAGCGTGCAAGACGTATTAGAACCTGACTACAGACAAAGGACAAACCAAGGCAATCCAGGCTGCACTTGCCTCATTGCCAATGTTATCTTCAATCTTTCTCTGATTGCAAATTGTTTTGCACACATACTAAATTGTTTTTAATTAAAAGATTGGATGATACCAAACAGATATCAATTTGGAATTGTCATTTGTTGGTGTATACATGGAACATAACCTTCTACCTCAGCCGAAAATCAGACACTGAGAACAAAGCGTTCCAACCTCATTCCAAATGAGCGCTTCTAAAATGACAATTTGGTAAGGAAGCAAGACGTGACCTGTCGTTTGACTTTGACAAATATAAAATCCTGTGATGTTACTTTTTCTAGGCAGAATTTAATCCGGATACATTCTGTAAATATGGAATCTCTAAATTAGTAGGAGTAGGATGATCTTAGGTGTCTGACTTGTTGTTGTGTTCCCTTTGATTTAGACTGACAGTTTTTGTGTGCTGCATAGTTCAATAATACATTACAAAGTGCAGCTTTAATATGTTTTCTGAAATGTTGTATGTGAGTAAACCACCTCAGACGGCTCAACCTTGACATTTCCGAACAAATCTAAGATATTACATATATAACATCTCATCTCACACTCAAGGTAATCCCTGTTCAATCCCTACTGAGTATCTTTGTATACCAATCAGTAAGTAAGTAATTTGGATATGAATCACTCTCTAGGAACTGCTGAGGACTCATGCTGGTCAAACTCGTGACCTTTCTGTAATCTGAAGTTACTACTACAGAGATATTAAAAGAATGTCATAGTGAGAATAAATAGCGAGTTAAGGTTTATTCATGCTATGCCACATTGATCCGTTCTGTCAGCTAATTTTATTAAATAAATGGCTTTTTCTTTCATTTCAAAACTGATATCTGTTGTTCAAAGAAACAATCTGATTACTTTCTACCATCTAATAACACAGTAAAGCAAATTGGGTTTTTTTCCGATACTAAACGTAAGCAGTGAATTACAGAGCTGCATGATCAGACGTATCATGATGTCTCGTGTATAAAAAAGAAAAACTTAACACTCTCAACTTCTAGTCCTCAGATGAAGCATCAAAGTTGCGAAGCTCTGCAAACTTTTTGAAGTATCGTGTGGCTGTTTTTTAACCCGGGGCTGATAGCACTGCACCGATCCAAAGTGACACGGCTCATTTGACTCAAGACAAGCGTATGGATTTAGAGCAGGGGGGCAGAGTGTCCCAAAAAGTTTGAAAGTGCACCTGAAAGACAGGCCGCTATCAAGGCTTACAAAGGTGGCACTGCCCTTGTTCCAGAGCTAATTTTATCAGATGTACTACCATGGTCACAAAGCATTCTATTTTATTTGCCGGGCAAATGTGCCACCCGTGAGGCAGACAAATGAGTGCAATGCACTTTGTGGAGAACAACATCATTGACCCCGTGCTCCCTCACAGCTATAGATTTTCTAGCTCTATATCCAAGAGGACAAAAACAAGGCCTAGCCAATGATGAATTTAAGCACTTTTGTACCCGTTTAGGTATTAATCTATCGGGGCACCTTGCCAGAGCATTTCATGTAAGAAAATGACTATATGTGCCTCCTTTCAAAATTGAGACATTATCTATAATTGATAACATTCAGGAGTACTCTGTTTTCCCTTTGTGTTTACTATGTGCAAGGCAAATACATTTCTGAACAAAATCAGCTTCCTCTTTGCTGTGTGTGTTCTCAGGATATGTCTCACCATCAGGGCAAGAAAATGTAATATAAAAGGCAGCACACAGAGGGGCTGGCTCCAGTAACGGTTCATGCTGACACACACAAGCAGGGGATGGTCACTTCAGTTCAGCCCTTTGGCAGGTTGTCAGAATAAATAGGTAATCATGTGTTTTATTTTCTTATGAACTTATATTTTAATATATTGCAATAAGCTCTTGATCGATCTTCTATAAACTGCGCGCTTCATATGATAAGAATGTGCTGTACCATGCAATGGAACAGTTATAAGTATGTGCTCACAAGTGCTGTCGAAACCAGCGCTACAGCACCCCTGTGTAGAAAGGTCAAGCAAAGTTCTCAGTAACTGGTTCCTGTTTTGTGTTTTCGAGAACTGTGTGCTGTGTGACCTTGTCCCACTTTCATTAAATGTATGTGTTGTAACTAAGCCTTGCCCACTCTTCTATCGTAATAAAAGGTAAGCGTGAACAGCAGGAAGGCAGAGCAGATTGGTGTGTCACTGCATGTATCCTGTCTGTTCTCCTTGCAAGTAAAACTATCACGTCGTTGTCCTCCTCATCTTTGTGTCTGTGTTTTATAGATGTTTTAGGTGCTTAAACCTGACACAGGTTACAAAAAATGATGTTGGGGTGCTTGGTTATGGCAATGCTCACTGCAGCTCTCATGTTCAACAAAACTGAAAACTGCTAGAGAGAAAAACTGAGTGTTTGCTTTTTTTCCACAATTCCATGCAAGCTAAACACCTGATGTAGCTATTCAGAATGCAAGTGGATATGGCATGCTATGGGGCATGTTACATGATATAATAGGATATGGTGTTAGAGCTGAAACAATTAGGCAATTAATCAGTTTGCCCATCAACAGAAAAATTATCTGCAACTATTTTGAAAATTGATTAATCATTTTTATCCATACATCCATTTTCTTCTTCTTCATCTGGGGCCGGGTCGTGGTGGCAGCAGGCGAAGCAGGGTAGGCCAGACGTCCCTCTCCCCAGCAACATTTTTAAGCTTCTCCTGGGGGATCCTGAGGCGCTCCCAGGCCAGATGAGATATATAATCCCTCCAGTGTGCTCTGATCCACCCCAGGGCCGACGTGCCAGGAAAAACCTCCAAGGGGAGGCATCCTGATCAAATGCCCGAACCACCTCAACTGGCTCCTTTCAGGAAGAAGGGGCAATGGATCTACTCCAACCTCCCTCTAGATGTCTGGGCTCCATTCCCTATCTCTAAGGGTGAGTCCAGCCTGCGGAGGAAACTCATTTCGGCTACACCTTGAGATCCTGTCCATGGATATTACAAACAGAGTTGGTGACAAAGGACAACTGACACCCTCCAAAAAGTCTGTTTGACTTTATGCCAGAAATATAGACACAACTGTCACTTTGGTTATATAAGGCCCACTGTCCCATGGCCGGGGCCGGAATCCGCATTGCTCCTCCTGGATCTGAGGTTTGACAATCGGTCAGTGGTTTCCTTTTCAGCACCCTGGTATAAACCTTTCGGTGGAGGCTGAGCAGTGTGATTGGAGCACATCCTCTGGTCCCCTTTCTTAAAAATGGCCACTCCGCAGGCACTGTCTTCGACCTCCACATGACACTCAAGAGGTATGTCAGCCAAGACAGCCCAACAATGTCCAGAGCCTTCAGCCTTCAGGGAGAATCACATTCCCTACTGGCACCTTGCCACCAAGGAGCTTGCCTACCTCAGAGACCCCTGCCAGGCTTCCTCCAAGTCGTCAAA
The DNA here is from genome assembly GCA_036023855.1 of Gadopsis marmoratus. NCBI lineage: Eukaryota > Metazoa > Chordata > Actinopteri > Centrarchiformes > Percichthyidae > Gadopsis > Gadopsis marmoratus. The sequence goes on along the minus strand of JAVQJF010045645.1, from coordinate 53,014 downwards.
CTCTGGTTCCTCCACAGGGTAAGTGACGGTTGGGTTCTGGAGTTCCTGCCCTTTCCATTACTTGACAATAATATTCTTCCGGCGGTGGGAGTTGAAGACAGATGTTGTCATTTTTAAAAAGATTAAAAGGTCAAACATGCATATTATATGATATACAGGATATAAAACTAACTAAATTGAACAGTTTTAGTTCAATGTTTTCAGTTTGTAAGTAGATGAACAATTCTAACTTAATAGTAGTGCGCACAGTATTTTACTGATGCAAAAGGTCTTTCTTAGGTACACAATGTGGATTGACTGGACTAATCCATTAAGTGCTGTGTAATGATTCATTCAGTTTAGAACATCTTAAAGCAATAAACAGAGTCACATAGCATGACACACATTATGTTGTGCAAACCCCAAGGTAACCTTGCTTTGGCCCCACATCACTGGCGCTTGTATAAAATGAGAAAGATGTTTACTAAAAGTCCAACATGTATGAACCTCTTAATATTTTCCCCTGACACTAGCTCAGAGTTTTTCACTGCCTTATCTAACCTTATCTCAAATGTTTGTGCTTTTACACGCCATTACGTCTTTTTTCCCAGGTACATTTTAGTAAATAATAATAAGTGCATACATATGCGCATAAACATATTACAAGCAAATCAATCTACGGTCCAGAATTATAGAAATGTTTTTTGACCCAGCAGATGACCCCAAATCAGCTGGGAAATCAGCGGTCCAACAGCTGCCTCAGTGTAGAACACAAGGGGCAGTTTATCATGCTGAGCGTGACCTGCAAGCCAGCAACATTTTCTAACATTTTCAAGAATCAAATTAGCAAGAATAACTAAGGAAAAACATTTTTTTTAAGTAAACCATGTGATAAAACTGTAGACCTTTCACCAGTGCAGCACCATGTGAGGCCATGTTCTTGGTAGCATTCATTCTGGCTGGTGACATGAATTAGATAGTAGAGGGGAGGGAAGCTAAGGTCAGTAAAAACAAAAACATGATTTAGGATTCAAAAGGTAAATTATAGGGAAATAGGAGTGTGTTAAACACAGCTGTTAAACAAACATTAATGTATATGGACACTACACTTCCTGGTTCAAACATCCATGTGAGTGGGCTTTCACCTTGCCAAAGACAATGATATACTCCGCTGCATCTTGCATTATCTGCCATTAAATACTGTATACATACAGTATACTGCATGTAAACATTGCATTGTGTATCTCCATGTACTGCAGATGCACTGGACCATAACCCCTTTATGACAATGTATGATAGTGTTCACTTGCCAGTTCCCAGCCCTGTAATTAAAGCTTTATGGCCACGTTAGCTTTGACCCCACAGAAGCCAAGAGTGCCATCTCCACTTGACAGCTATGAATTTAGTGCTGAGTCAAAGGGGTCACTGTCAACAGTCTGCTTTTCATGGTTGTCATTATTCTCAATGCCAAGTAACGGACACTGGACAGCTAGCTGAAGGTTAAATGTCTACACCCTAAATATTCATGCCATGAAGTCCGGATATTGAGATTGGACTCATCCTGTACGAGCCACGCTGCTATGTTTTTGCAAGTTTGAGGAGCGTGCCACTCAGCTGCCGCTACAGAAATACCCTGCAGTTTAATTTTGAATGTTTAACACAACGTTGTCTGAGATAAATGGGCCATGTGTCAAAATTATCCCCTCCCGGTGAGCATGCTATTAGAGGCATATGCATTGGATTTTCTCCTGAACGGAACAAATAATAATGATGGAATAACGATATTGACGTCCGGTGCTTAATTTTATTCTGTCTTTCCAAAAGTCTGGAGGCCCATTAAGTGCTGGGCGGCTCGGCCTATTTCTCAGTTGAAAGGCTAGGTCAAAAGCAGCTCTTGCTTAGATTTCCTTAAACATTTAGATCGTAGCCAAGATGTTTGTTTGATTCATCCTCGCCTCTTTAAAACATGTACAGAAGGGCTGCTTCCTCAGGTGACACGACAGATGGAAATTGCTAATTACTGCACTTTCATCTCTGATTCTTTACTGACGGATTTCAAAAACCACCCTAAGCTGCATGCAGAACTTCTCTAACACATGCGAATACATACATAATGCTCATATGGTACACTTAAAACCAAGTTGATGGCTGTTAGCTGCATAATGTAAATGATAAGATTAAAATATCACACAGCAAAAAGTGCTAATGGTCACTTTCGGTGAATTCTTGTATAAACTCACAGATGGCAGATGAATTGAACAGCTTTTGAGGGGCAGGGTTCCTCTGCATTTCCTCATTATAAATGCTGGATATGTCACTGAAGAAGCCAAAGTAAAAATTCAATTAATGAAGAAAAAAGACGTATTTGCAGGGTTTACAGACTTTTTGTGCCTCTGTTGGTATTGGCAGCACGGTAGCTAAGTTGTTACCATGGAGAACATAGTGGGTTTGAATGTGTTTTCTGAAGCAGACTATAGGTTTTTAGATTGAGTTGCTCAATCAATTGTTGTGTTCATGTGCTCATGGGAAGAAAAGAAAAATGCCTCTGATCAACTGCATTGCCAGTCAATAAAAATAAACACGTAATAGGTTGTCTTGTGAATATGGATTAGGACAAATGATTTTAATCACTACCAAGGTGCAGCTGTAGCTCTTATGGTTTTTCTGTAATACCTACCTCTGGCACAATTGCACAGTTTGATATGGAAATGAACGCTGAAATCATAGTGGTAAAACAAAAGCAAAAGTTTCTCCATTATCAAGTATGATAATTTAATGTCACAGCTACAAAGTGTGGTACTTTATAATACACCTATTTACTTTCTCTCAGCTTACTCGATGAAGTTCTCTTCTCCATCTGCCATCTCAGTGATTAGATAGTGACAATTAACGTAACACATAAGCTTACAGATAGATTTACAGGCAGACAGACGCACACTGACTTTGGGAATGCAATGGTGCAATATGTAGTAGGCATGGAAAGTGATTACCTGCACTTGGGCTCAAAATTTATTATACCCATGTAAACGTCAGCGTGACCTTTTTGAGCTGGGCCAACCTAGGTCTAAATCAAATTTTGAAGGCGGGTAAAATTGTGCCTTGAAATAAATGACATCAGTGCAATCGCCTCACTGTTCAACAAGCCTGCACACAAATAAAGACACGCAGACATACAAAACAAACAATGTGTGTTTCATGTGTGTCTACTCTGGAATTACACTGAAGATTGAACTTAAACTAATTACACTCTGGGGTAGCTGTTGACTTCTGGTTGGGAGCCACCTGGCTACAGCAAATCACATCAGGAGTCGCCCATAATTGTCTGTCCAGAGTGTGATACTTGCCCATATCCAACATTATTTGCCCCACTTCCGCACGTGTCAATTACAATTTGAAACGAATATTTCCAGCAAATTGTGCTCAGATTTAGTCACTGAGTATCATCTGTCACCTGCCACAGCTATTTACATTCTCTTCTTCCAAATTTCTCAAGTGAATGAAAACCTCATTGGAAATAAACTGAAACGCTGGCATCACTTGCTGAATTTAATGGGTCAGAAATGGTCCTAATAGAGGTATCTCTACTCTTCATGCACGCACAGAGGCATGTCTGCCTTGTTGGCTTCTTCTTTCCCCTCTGTTGGGGTTTTGGTCAGTAATCCTGACTGTGGCCCCCGGCTCACCTTCTTCAAGCTGCTTTTATATTAAGTTTGAACCTCTCCTCTCCCTTCACCTCATTGAGTTGAAGGTTAGCCACCTGGGCTTGTCAAGCGAGTTAACTTAATCCATCAGCTACTTGGTGGGGCCATCATTTCTATGTTCGATTTCTGCTATTTTTGACAGGATCAGAAAGCTCCCCTCCAATGTGCCACTCAGATACACCTGTCAAAAGACCTTCAAATGGTTCTGATGGAGAACCGGATATATTTTTCGTGTGTGTGTTTGGTTTTGAGGGATTGAAGGGTTTTTATCACTATCGGCATCAGAGTGGGGAGAAGTAGCCTGAAAGAACCTCCAAAAAGCAGACACAGGGCATGTTAAGAGGCTTTGTCAAAGAACCCTGCTGGGAAGGTGAAAAGGACAACCCAAGTGGAGTTACAGAGTGTAGAACCCAGATGTTGTACACCTGACTGAAACGAGCAATTAAAAATTTCAGTGTGTCAGAATTCCCTCCCGAGTAACATTAGACAGCCTGCACAAGGAGGCTGACTGTCTCTAAGTCCTGAGATGACACACGTTTTACTTGAGTCTCGCTGCAAAACCTGAAACGGAATCGACTTGCACAGAGAAAAGGTTCTTCTGTCTACAGACAGAAAACATTGCAGGAACTAGTGAACAGTGTGAGTCATTTGATTAAAAAAGATCAGGCTTTAGAGGTGTCCCCTGGAGTCCCCAGCAAGAGGTTGATAAGCTGGAAGGTACACGCACGTCAGAAAGGCATTTGTTGCTTTGGCTCCCTGATTTCATGTTCAACAACAGGCTTCGTACACTTTAGGGAGTTTTAGCTGTATGCTCAGCGGCTTTTGTAAATATGGACTACACATGTGCAAGCGGAACAAATATGACACTATGAACCCTATAAGTGTAAGGAGGAATCTGTGTGCTAGGGAGGAGATGGATATATTTTATTGTATCTTTATTTTTTCTGTGTAGGCACGCACTGCTTACAATACAAAAATAAAACGGTATTTAATGATCTATTTTGAATGTTCACAAATAAAGGCCCTGTTCATGGGTTGCAACAGAGATGAAGGCTAAAATAACATGCAACTATAATCTTATGATAGCCTTTTTAATTGAAATATTGAGTCTAAGTTTCTGGTATGCCTTTTATTATGTTTTCCTTTCCAAGATTCTAGGCATGCAATACCTTTTTTCATTAAACACTTGATCAGTGTAACCTTTGTGCTTTTTATCACATCTGGGTGAAATGTGTGCTTTTTATAACTTGTCTTCAATCTTCGACTACATATTTTCCAGCTCTTTTTACAGAGTGATCATTATAGCCTATATCTTCCTTATGGCTCACTGCACTTCAAGTCAACCATTAGGCTTTGGTCTGACTGCCAAGACAGTAAGAGCACGAGCGGTAAAGGTTATATGGTAGCCAAACCAGGGAAATTAATTAGATCCTGTCAGGCATAGGGGCTTATTATTTAGACCAGGTTATTGTCCTCCCACACGCTGGAAAACAACAAAAGGTTAATCACACTGAGTTGCATCAGGACGTGTTAGTAGGCAGGAAATAACAGCAAGCAGGATAACAACCAGAGGTATCAGCGTCCTGGTGAAAAGTCAATCGATCCAAGGGCTAACTCCATGTCAGATAACATAGCTCACCAACCGTTTATTTTTCATAGCAAAATGGTAGTTGGAATATTATAGAATAGAAAGAAATTCATGGTGAACACAATTCAAATTTGGTCAAGCATCACATTAAGAAAGCCTGACATATACCCACTAAGACCTGTATTTCACTTGTAACAAAATATGCTGTTGTATTCAGCGGCATGACGACGATGACAGGCTGACACATCTGTACACTCTTTCAAATTATATTCACTCTAAAAAGGCGTTTCATGGTAATACCAGCACCAAAAAACCCACCCTGTTTCTTTGATAAAAATAAAAAAATAAATAAAAGTAACAGAAGGGTTTTACAGCAAGCGATTAAACAGCTTATTACTGGCCTCTACTGTTGTGGTGAATCTATAAACTGTATTCTGTCTCGTCCAGTTCTTAATGATTTGCCCTCTGCAAAGGAATCCAAAGGAGAGAAATATGTGAAGAAATATGTGGGTCAACCTCAACACTGACCTCCTCAATTATATACCATCTTCTCTCTTGAGTAGTGTGAAGCAGGAATTTCAGCTTCTTGCACTCTCAGTGAATAGAGTGAACATGAAGCAGTACTGCACACAGTAGCGTGACACATTGGTTTGTAATAACTGATTTGCAGACAATGTAATAACTTCTGCGCTGCACCGATGATGATGAATAATGCAGTAATCAGTGCAGTTATGCACAATAACTGCTAGCCACTTAATTAACAGTGAGTACGAGTTGTTAACACACTAATACACATTACATAGTGTATAGTATATAAACTAACGGCTGATTTGTTTTTTTGGGGGGGGGGCCTGATTTGGAAATGTAACTGCTGGTGCAAAGCTGCATTTGATGAGATCATATAAAATATTTTTTATGTAATCTGGCCAACTGGAAGTGAGCACAAAATGTTTACAGCCCCAACTGGTGGAAAGGAAGCTACTAGGCCTACCATAGAACCAGACATTTAATGATAGTTCAAGGATAATTTAAAATACTACATTAACATTATGAAGCTATTTGTTATACTAACTCATCGCTTCTTGTGTGTGCTTCACAATACATGCATTTCAATGTGAGAGCAGTGGTAAACCTTTTCTGAAAGCAGTAATGTTGACATCACCACTCTGGGCTAGCTGTAATTAATTCCCTACTCGCCCCTTCGAGCAGCCTATTCCTCCCTCAAGCCCGGGTCCTCTACCAGAGGCCTGGGAGCTTGAGGGTCCTGCGCAGTATCTTAGCTGCTGCACTCTTCTGGCCCGCAGTTGGATGGGGTTGCTCCTTTCTGGGGATCCTTCAGGATCAGGACACTCCAGCCTTCTGTTAACCATGCAGGTGGGTCCCATCCATCCAAAACTCCCTTTTAACCGGCAGAAACCTCGAGCTGAACCAGGCTCTGGGTGTGCGCTCATCTGCCTCGACCGGTTTGATCAAATTAATGAAAGATTTTAAATGATCAAGTATCAAAATCGATTGGGCTATACTGAATAGTTGTTGAGATATTTCATTAAAAACGAAAATGTCTCCCTGCTGGTTGCACAAGATGAAAACTCGGAGGATCAGCAAAGTCATTCATCTTCAACGGGGTTATGTGTGTAAGACCAGTTGAACAAGTTTTCTGTACACAGGCCAAGATGTGGTACTAATTTAACTTAAATTAATACATTATAACAAAACTATTTAATTGAATGTCTAAAACAATACATTTTAAATGGTCACAAGCCTGAAAAGAATTATGTATTAACGGCTTCAATTATTAAGGAGCCAGTTAACAAACACATTTCTATCACTGGTGTCGGCTCGATACTTGGTATTGGCAGGTACTCTGGGTATATGTATTTGAATTTTTATCAGGAGATAAGAAGTCGGGTTGGCGCATCCATAACAATGTAATCTTTGGTTTAAATATTGCATTAAAAGTTTATTATCAAAAATATAATAGCTTTAGTTTAGTCATTTAGACTCAACATTATTACTGCAGCGTCAGTGAGAATGTTATACCACAATTAACAGTTGCCTGTTATGTAATATATGATGTTACTGCTTCATCTGAATATCAATGCAGTACACTAACTTATTATATTGTGAACCCAATTGAAAGACAGTTGATGAGGTTGCTTTATTATCCGGCAGTCGTAAATTATTAGCTGCTTCATGGTGTATGGTGCTTCTGATAAAACAGCCCGAGCTGTTAAACCTTGTGCAGTATCAACAGTTTGGGAAGTTGTTTCGCACTCATTCTAATGCAGTGTGCCAGTCAAAGGAAGTTGTTTATTTGGACACAGATGGTGAGTACCCGGGATAAAGGTCACAGCGTTTACTATTATGGGATAATATTCTTCCAAAAAGAGAGAAAGAGAGACAGAGAGAAAAACAAAGGCCCAACTCAGGTGGACCATTTCTGATAAACAAGAAAAGCCTTCTGTTAAATTGGCTTTATTGATTTTCTAAAGTTAAATAGTGTATGTCAGAAATGTTTTACAATAGTTCCTTGGTTTTCCTGCTGTCAGACCTCCATTTATTATCCAAGCAATAGCTCCACAGAATTTCTCTGGGTGACAAGGTAGCGGTGCTGCACAGGTTAGAAAAGTGGCCTCATGACTAGACTTTCAAACGCTGAGTGGAAAAACAGTACGGGAGCGTTCACATGGATCATTCAGCAGCAGTCACTTTAACAGACAGTTTACTTTAGAAACCAAATAAGTAGCATTGTTGCACTGTGTCTCTCTTTTGTAGCACTTAATTTAACTGGCTTATTTAGTCTGAGGCCTGGCAGTGATTACTTGCACTCTCCCAAAAGGGGTCCCAGCTGGTTTAAACGTGTCTGAGGGACTGCTTGATGATGTTTTCGTTGTGCTGCATTCCCTCAATTTGTCCATCGCCCCTTACATAGGTCTCTCACTGAAATATTAGATATTGCACATGATTTGATGTAACACAAAAGCTCATCTAATGAAGCTGCCTAACACTCTTCTCTCCATAACAGTCACTTTCAATTTGCCCTTGACCAAGGAAGTGAACTCCCGGCTGCTTCACCGGAGCTGCTCAGTGGCCAGCGGCAGAAGATTGCAGCTGCACAGGGCAATGGGAACGTGCTTAACTGTGTGAATGTGGAGAATGTGAAAAGTTGTTGCTGTTGGAAAAGTGAAAGCATTCTCAGGTGTGTTTCCTCTGGATAAATACAAAAACATACCAGGTTAAACTTTAGTATCCATTGGTATATGACTTTTGAAAACACCTCATATTCATCAGTATTGATTGAGCTGCTCGACTGCATTGCTATTTTAAATTTAGCGAAGTGGTGAGATGTTCTTTTTTTGCGAAATTTGCATTTTGACATAAAACAAATACATTAAATGATGCAAAAGTGAAATATGGAATTAAGCCCCATTCCCTTTAGAATATTTACTATTTCCTAATTGCACAAATTCAGAACATGAACATGATTCCCAAATGTGATTAACAGTGGGGAAAGGGAGGGATCAATGTGAAGCAAATCAATTCATTACAGCCAGTGGTTTCCGCCACTTATTTGTCTAATGTGATATGACATTCCTCCCGGATGACTCCTAGTCAGTTTTATCCATATTAATGAGCACCATCAGCTAGCAGAATAAGACAAATGCCCTCCTTCCTTCCTTGTCCTCAGACAGTGAAATCTGGTTGCAATAGTAAATCAAGGGCACTTATCGATTTCAACGCACCTAAACCAGCCATACTTAAACTGTGTGCGATAAAATGTGATATCACTCAGAAAGGCAAAGAGCATGGAGCTAAGTTACATAAGGACGCTATATTTCCCAAGATGGATGCCTTTGATTTTAAAGGTTTAAATGGACGATGTAGGCTGTAACATATGATAAGAACGTGAACTTAGCTTGTTCAGTTTCTAGCATCCCTGTCAATATAGCTGCTTCATGCAGATTCAATTGGTCTCTGATTAATACTGAAGGCAGATGGGGGCAGCACACGTGGTCTCAGAGAGCAATAAACAAGTTGCGAAACTAAACATAATTACTGCAATTCACTGTCTGGTACATGTTAGACATGTTCATGGCAAAGCGTTCACATTGTGATCAGCTTGTAAGCTAAGGCCGGCAGCCAAGTCCCATTTAATAGCCATATTTACGGCATTCTGCTGCAAATTGACTGCTGTAGCTGCTTGGTTTGTGTTGAAATTGCACCATCAGGATTAGTTAAGTCTCACCACTTCGCTGCCCTTACAGAGCATTTTGAACACAATAAAACAGCAAAAATATTACGTCAAGCCCATCATTGATTCTAAGTATAGCTTAGCTGCATTATCCTTGAGGTGGTATTGGCCAGGGAACTGAATCAGTGGGAGGCACTTTTCTCTGCCATATTCCTTCATTAGGGGGATCTCTTTTGTTAGAGGGCTGACGGCTGGGACCCGGGACCTGAGGAGAGGCGGGAGGATTAGGAATGATTTGTCTGGTCACGGGAGGCCAGCACTTTGTGTTGACAGATGGTCGGAGACATCTCATTTCTGAAATGAGGGAAATCTTGAGTGGAACGGACGAATAGCATAGCATACAAGATCTCAAGAGCTGCTTTAATGCCCACCACTAGTGCATCAACTCATGTGGCAGTACATAAATGTGAAAGCCTGAAGCGATGAAAGTGTTTTTCCCTCGCCGCCATGGTTCTGCAACAAGTAATGGTGCACTAAAATAGGAAGGAAACTGCAACACTGTACTACTACTGCTACTTGCGACGCTGATGTGCCCCTGACTTCTCTGACCTGAAAGTTTCTAGTTGTGCTGCAGACTAATTATTGAAATGTAAAGCTCATGCCCCCTCATAGCAAACGAAAAGAGTGTGCTGACAAAAAATGTACAACCTTTCTAGGAGTACCTCGAGTGCCTCCGGAAAGCATGCCCTACTTTTTCAGAATCTGATAGGCAGGTTCTCGAACTGTGACAGCAAGTGGACAAATAAAAGCAACAGCACACGAGCTTCCTAATGTCCCCCCACAATTACCATGATATATTAAACATAACCATTTATGCTGGGGAGGTCAGTAATTAAGCTAAGTTGCTCATTAATTAACAACATACTTATCTTCTTTTAACAAATGGGAAATATTAAAATTAACTTCCAGTCTCACAGCCTTAAGGAAGTACAAATTGAAGAACATCCCTTTTCACTCATTATTTTGCAAATGTATTCAAGTCAGTGCTCCCTCCAAAATCTAAGCAGATATTCCACTCTATAAGGGGGAACCTCTGGCATGAGTGTGATGTTTCTATGGAATATAGTTCACATGACAGAAAGGCAGGCAGGGAGATTCCACTGGATTCTAACTAGTTCAACTTAAGCACTTTGCAATCGCTGTAGTTCTACTGTAGCAATCTGTATTCAAGGTTTTGGAGGTCAAATGCATCATTGCTTTTATGCCAAGAACTGCAATACTAATATGAAATCTACATTGTTTAAAAGGCCAGGCTGGATGAGGGCATTGGGATATGTGGATGCCTGCGATATGACTTTGATTGCTATCTTAAAAAACAAGCGCATGCAAAATAAGAAACCTCTGTGCAGTTGATGGAAGGGTCAGTGTTACCTGTATGTTTCTTTTCTTTTCTTTTCTTTTTTTACAAAAACACTTTAGGCCTAATTTAGGTTGCTTTGGTTATTATGTGTAGTCAGGTGGACCTCAGGGTTGTTGAAACCTAAAAGAAATTACCAGGAACTAGACACCATTCATTAGAGTCATGTCGCTAGGCAACCCCCCCAAACCCTGCAAGGATTTTTGCTTGTTCTTGTACCAAGAAAGAAATGGACATCCATCAAGACAAATTGTTTTGCTAATTCATGCTGTACTTAGTGCGGAAAAGGCAAAGAAAAGAAGGAGGAAAAATGCCAGAAAATACTAAAATACTAAAGTTGGCTGAAGCATTGCAGGAAGATCTGGAGCTATTGAACTTACTATTTCCCTGTTGTTTTTATTTTTTGTATGCGTGCTAACACGTGAGATTGTTTTTGTACGTGAAACTGCCGTCTTGACCAGGACTCACTGGAAGAAGACATCTTGCAACCCCAATGAGATCTTCTTGGCTAAATAAAGTATATATAAAATAAATAAAAAACAGACTCAGTCCTTGGTCTGAGCCCAAATCATCAGCTCAGCTTTAAGAAACCTTTAGGGCAACATTTTGCCCATACAGAGTTAGGGCTATAATTATAGAGGTAGATGAATAAGAGGGATGAGAATGTGCTAAAAGTAGGAGAGTGAAAGTAGTAGAGCGTAAATTGCCTGGCAGAATGTGGCATGAATGGAAGGTGTTGCTGATGAGTATTAATGATATCAGAAAAGTGCAGCCAAACATGCACAGGGAGGGGACAGCAAAGACAGGCTGTAATGGATGTGGCCGACTCTCAGAAATGGAGGATCTAGTTGGACTGCTGCATGGCGCATAGGTTTCTGGATATTAAAATTTAATGACTATCTCAGTGATTTACGACAACAAAGACGCTGAAACCCAAGCTGGGCAAGATGGATGTCTAGAAATGCTAGAATGGATGCTAGAAAAAGACTGATGCAACCCTAGTCGACTACCGGGGAAGGGGACATGGGAACCCGACCCCCATCCTCAGGTATAGCCAGTGGGTCTACCTGGTGGAGTGAGCTACATTATTGCTTCGGTATTATTGAGATTCATTCAAGTTAAAAATACTGTGATCATTTGGCTGGACGGAGCTGAAGGACTCTTTTCAGAAAGTTTGACCTCCACAGCCTAAATGTGTTACATCCATCTTCTATCCCATTTAACCACTGCACTCAATGCTGGGGTGGTAAAAGGTGATAGGAAAAGGCCTTCCATTTGCACTCCACTTTTGCTTAACACACTAGTGAGTGGTAAGACTGGGATCTATAGAGGTGAATAGTAAAAAGACTCGAATTTGGTGGAAATGACACAACAGATCAAATCTAACAGTTGCTGCACTGGATGGAAAACAGGAGGGTTCGTTACATAAATAATACAGGGGTGTATTGGGATTTTCATGGTGGGTGTGGTGTGCTGGCAGTTGGGAAAACATCCAAATATACAGAGCCAATCCCAAGGATCAGTATTGGTGCAGATATGCGGCATGTTTTAATGGATCACTGTCAGCTTCCTTTACTGTTCTCTACTGTCTTTTGACCACCGCAGCCTGCGACCGCCAGGCTCTAAAGTTGCAGCATTTTGCTGCACATGTGAGGGAAAACGAAAGTGTAGTGACTGACCGAGTTCTGGGGTTGGCAAATTCACACATTCGTTAAACTCCAACACTAACGAATCAGTTATTTCTCCTCTCTTTCTTATTAGCAAAGCGCAATTCACAAAACGTTCAGGTAGCAAATCTTCATTTTTAGCCGATGCTGACCATCATTTTTGTCAGTTGTAATGACTGACCTCAATTCAGGGCAGACAAACAGACATTTAGGGGAAGTCACTAATTGATGTTAATTCAGTGTGTAACTTGATGAATGATGATTGAACTTTGCTGTTGTCAGGTTTGTGTAGTTGTATTCAGCCAAAGATGGTCTGTGACGGAAGAAGCTCCACTGTACAATGACTGTTAGACATCTTCTCTGTAAAATCATCAGCTGATCGCCTCACATCAGTTTCCGGACTGATCCAGGACCTCCATTATTTGGACCAAATAGCTTATAAAAACTAAGGTGGCAAAACTTTGTAGTCAACAACTCTTATTTAATTGTGTCAGATACATATTTAATGCACATTTAGGAAAATATAAGCATCGGAACAGACTCTTATTTCCAAATATGTTCTCCAGCAATAACCTGTTTAATTATTGTGCAATCTGTGTACTTTAATATTTATTGTGTCTTGGATCTCAAGTGATGCGAAGTACATTGGTACCTTGTTTTTCTTGGTTATGATGAGGACGTGTCCTTAATCCTAAGGCCACCGGCTGTGTGAAGACAGAGATGACGTGGGCCAGGAATGAATCGGACATTCATCCATTGCTTTGGTATGTTCTGTGAGTATGCAACTGTATCCGTTCTTCAGGGTCAGACTCCTCGTACACAGCCTGGTGTATGAGCTCTGTCCATTCAGCCGAAATACATTGACTCTGTGTACTCTCTACGGAGCGCTCGCTCTTTATCTGTTCTCTCTTTTCTCTTTTGCGCTTTATTCTTTTGCTTAATTATAATACAAAAAAGACAACTGTTTGTTGGACCATGATTTTGTTTTACTGACTTCTTCGTGAGGAAATCCACAATTTCCACGACAGCCTGGTATACAGGCAGATACCCAATGCTAAAGGACTGCCTACCAGCAAGAAGAATATTTTATCAAAACTCAGATGAACCATGTTTTTAGAGTGATAAATATATGGAACTATATGTGGAAAACTATCTTATTTAAAACACGCATCTAATAAAGTCAATCTTCAGTTGGATTTCTTCTCTTCTAGCAAACAGACTGCTTCATTTTTCTGCTGCTAAAAAAACACGTCCGTGGAGTTCCACTTTTCAATGAGCAAGGAAGTCATTGTTTTCTTTTTTTTATCCTTGGGTTACTTTTGATTTTGTTTTTATTAGGCTGGAGAAAAACTGCCTTGAGCAGAGAGGAGAACTCTGGGTCTTGTTTTGTCATGACTGGGTGGGTTTCTGAAAAGTATTGGTAAAAATGATACATTATTGTAAGATCACGAACAAATAAACTAAGCTCACCATGTCCATTCCCATTATCCCTCCCTTAGGCTCCCCTTTGCGAGATGCCCTGGTCTGCCCATGACCTGATATCATTTTTAGATGTAACAAACTACCTATTATTGTAGTCGGGTGTATTGCAGTGTTTCAGATCAATGTCTGAAGCACGAAAGACGAACAGAAAGGAGCTAGTTAGTGGCAGCTCGCAGTCATTATGTCTAATTGATCCCGAAAAAGGAAGCATAAACTAAAGAAAAGCTGGATACCATTGGATTCCTTAGATCGCAGAGAGAACAGCGTAGCATGCACCCAAAGAGAGAACAAAAAAAAAACGTGGTCCAACGTCAAGTAATTCTGCGCAATTTAGCTGATGTTTTTGAAATATCTCATTCGTTGTTGTGAAGAAGTCATGGCCGTTTGAAGCGTACCGCTCAACGCTCCAAAACTCTCCAGTCTCGATGCACAGACCTGTGGAAGCCTAGTCAGTGAAAGCAGTAGCTCGCTTTGTCACTGAATTATTCAATGTGGCTCATATACTCTAAAACCTTCATCTTTTCAACAAGAAAACCCTGGTGTTGTGTGTGTGAGTGCTGATCTGAGAGAAAGATAAAGCAAGAGAGAAAGAACAAGAGTGTTACCCTACAGTTAGTTAGTATTTTAATGTATCTTATGGCTCACATATTTGTTGCTTCAGGCTGATAGTTTCCAAACACAAAATATCAGCAAAACATGCACAATATGTGGCACAAGCAAAATGAAACACTTATCCTTGGTTTGTTGTTGGGAATCAGTGAAAGCGTGGAGGATTTAAAGAAATTCTCTACTGAGCAACAGACCGTATTAAAGTTCTCCGCAGCTTCCTGAAAGGGCGTAAATTAAGGGAAGGCCTTTGTTTCAATTCCTTTGACTTGAAACCAGCCATTCAGTCAGAACACCCAGCACACCTCCACCCCATGTGTCAAGGAATGATGTGAAACAAATGACTGAGTGACACAAAAAAAATGTGAGCTAGAAAGAAAAAATTCTCACCTGCTCATTAGAGGCAAACACTTCTCATCACTTATGAGTGAGATATGAAAATCACTACGCTCGGAATTGCCAAGCCATACACCTTATCTTAATATAAATACTCTTGACTAATGCAAATTACAGACTCTGCGTCCCAACATAATCACAATATTGAAAGGTCTAACTACAAGAACAAAAACAAAAAAACAAGGACAGAACGAATTCCTTTTCTTCCAGTTAAGTCATGCAGACATGTGTTTGTCAGCAGACTGAATGTCACAATTCTGTGACTTCTTCATAGGCGACATCTGACTTTTTCATGTTTCGCGGCAAAAAGCACTTTTAGGCAGTCCATTAAATAGATTTTATCTGTTCGAATTTAAAAGATATAGGCACCATGACCAAAAAGCTGCTCATACATACATTGCCAAAGAATGCCATTTGGGCCCCAAGCTTTAATAGGCGTCCCTAATATGTCCAATCTCCACACCGGTGTGAAGCTGACAATAAGAGAAGGTGCTGACCCTGAAGTTGCTGCGACAGCCTGTCATCAAACATGCCCGCTTGACAAAATCACTCAACACGGAGCTGGAAGAACACATGATGAGAAACGAAGTGCACACTCTCACACCTTCCCATTTCCTACAGCAAGAGAAGGCTCTCTACACTCTGGCTTACAAGCTAAGACAGGGACTGTACCAAGGGTCAGCATCCCATTACCTCAGCCATCTCTGGTGCTAATCTGTCCACCTGGGAGAAGGGAGCAAAATTATAAAGGGCCTTTCGATGACAGGAGACAGTGACAGTGAGGGAAAGCAGTGGCCCTCGCTTGATATTTTCAGACCTGTCCTAAAACACAGCAGCAGCAGCAGCAGAACAGAAGTGACACAGCCTTGTGTACTACTCATCATTGAGAATGGGCAGCCAGCTATAAGACAGCCTTGCTGTCATTAAGTCTGAGTGGTGGGTCTTGCTCTCCTTAAGGACAATGGTTATAGGGAAAACAGGATCTACCACCTGCTCCCCAACCACAGTCTGTCTCTGATCAGTGCCACAAAGGATGCAAGCTGGATTGCTGTGACCCAAAGCTGAATAAGATTTTTGTCTAGGTCATGTACCACTATCTGGGATGCTAGCAGCGACTTACTCAGTACAGAGAAATAAAAAGCTGACTGTTGTTACCAAGCAGTAGCATGTTGCCTATACTGTCATCCTCCGTCACTGCAGACAAAGATAAGGAAGGAGAAGTGGTAGGACCACAAACCCTTACACATAAACGTGGCTCGACTTCGGTGGCTGTGCACATGCAAGCGCATTTTTAGTGCTAAGATATCGTGTCCCCAACCCTAATAATCAAAACAACATAACATTGTGGAACGGCCCAGAGTCACTTCACACCTCCAATGTTCCAACGGCCACATTGGCCATTAGCACGAGTCGGAAGCCAGGGCAACTGCACGGTGAGTGAGATAATTTATACTGTAGTTATTATTTAACTACTGGCTATTCTATTATTACAGGGTACAGGGACAATAAATCCCTAAAACGTCCAGATTTTTGCTCCATTTTATGGTCATACTGTACCATGTAATAATAGAATAGGTACCCAGTAGTTAAATATTATTTACAGTTGCCTATTAATTCACTCTAAGTTCCTCCCAAATGTCCAGATTACTGCTCAGTAGGTCATACATGTGTGTAAGAACAGAATAGGTACGCAGTAGTTACAAAATTAAAAAAGGTTCTTTGTAAGATCCTGAACTGTTACCCCCTTATTAGATAACCTCACATCTTGTTCCCCAGTAGGCTACATGCTACATACTGTACTGGTACGACATTAGTACAAAGGATTAGACCCTAACGCCGCCGTAATTATGCTGTATGTTGCAGGCTGTAGTCTAAAGTGTTGCCGATAACAATGAACACGTATGGATAGATGTGACAGCAAAATAATCAGCCACTCAGTCTGCAGTTTTTGGCTTGCGTGTGAAACTAATAATTTATTTGGAAATATGGAAGCATGCCGGTAGAAATGTGTTGTATCAATGCTGCATTTTCATACGTGAAAATCTTCATCTAAAGAGGACAACAGTGCCTACTAATTTAAGCCTGTCTAGTCTTCCCATTATGTCAATTAAATCAGAGGTCAACACCACAGCTGCCCTCCTCTCCAGCCTCCCCTCCAAGGCTTCCTGCTTCTGGCCCACCTCCCTGAGTCCCAACCCCACCAGCCAGCTGCCTTTCCAGGCCTTTCCCATTACTGCCACATGGGTGATGAGGGAGTTAGAGAGGCTCCTCACAAACAAGGCAGTGGGTCCTCGCAGCATCAGCCTCAGGGTTCTCCGGGCATGTACCAGTCAGCTGTCACATGTGCAGACAATGCTATCATGTAGGCCGTATTCCCATCTGCAGAAGCTGGGAAACAGGATGAGAATGTTGTCCTTTGATTTCTCTGGTGCTTTAAACACCATCCAGCCCCTCCTGCTTGGGGAGAAGCTCAAAGCGATGAAGGTGGAGAGAATGGTTTTCTGGATTATGGACTGACTAGCTCACTGACAGGCAGTAGTTCATCTTCCTCCAGGGCAGTGTATTGGATACACTGCGAAGCAGCGCAGGGACGCCCCAGGTAATTGTAAATGTATTGTCAGCTTTCAAGTTCACTCTCTACATGTCTCCTTTTAACATTCAACTCAGGGTCGTGACAGCTCCACCAGTTATTCGATGACTCCTCTATTGTGGGGTGCATAGGTAAGTCCAAGAAAAGGAGAACGCAAGTCTGCCAAAAGAGTCCTGTCAGCTGCTACAGGAGCAACCATTTGCAGCTCAACATCAGCGTGACAAAGGAGCAAGAAGTGGATTTCAGCCTGTCACCATCCAGGGGGAGGAGAGTGAAATGGCAGGTTTCAGTGGAACCAACAGACTACTTACCAAGTTCTACTAATCAGTGGAGGCCAGCACACATTTGTAATGGCTGAGAATGAACAGGATTAACACACTGGTGAGAACGACTGGCTCTGTTCTCCGAGGCTGCACAGAGGGAAGGAGTGAAGATGAGGACTAAACTTGGACAAGACTTTCCACCCCCTCTGTGGTGACATGGCACGGCTACTGCGCATGTTCACCTTCCACCTCTTCCGATCAAATGTGCAACAGCAAGCTGTTTAGCTGCTCGTGTGTGTCAACAGTCCTGACACTGTACAATAATCCTGGGTCAAATACCTCATATCTCAGCCAGCTTGGAGCCAGCTGAACTGTACTGCCCTGCACTGACAGCTCGAGGTACTGAACGCGCAGCCTTCTGTAGGCATGGTGATGTGGCTACATTAACAAGTAAGTGGCTTTATCATTTGAACTGGAAATCCACGTGTCTGCTTTCATAGCACATCATTTGCAAATCTTAATTGTAAAATTAATTAAGCAATCAAGACTGTTATTAATATTTGTAACTCCATACATATGTGTGTAACTGCTTAGCATATGCTGAAAATCATGGATTCACATCTTTATTTAACCTCACATCCGGGCATGCATTTCTCAGTTGTTCGTATTTTCTATTCCTTACAGACTTTTAACTTCCTCTTTGCTGTCTCTGATGCTTATTTTCTATTTCTATTTGTGTACATGTTGTTTTTGATTCTGATATTTTCTTTATTAATCCTCGTTGCCTTTTGTCAGTACAGTTTACCTCTTATTGTTTCTTCACTTTGAATTACGTTATGTCTGTGACTGACTGGCGACCTGTCCAGGGTCTCGTCCCACCTCTTGTCCAATGTCAGCTGAGATTGGTTCCCCCCCCCCCCATCAAGGATAACCAGGTATAGGTAATGGATGGATGGATGGATCATTATGTACATGCATATCGGTTTAACTACAAGTGTATTACAGCTTTTCAATCTTTTCCAGGTGTATTACAGTCGACTGATATTGTCTACATGTGATAAGTAAACACTATGTTTGTACAGTGTCACATTTGTGTAGGCGGGTAGATGAAACAGCCCCCATCTCACATCCCTTCACAGGGATTCGGAGCCCCACACCTGGTCTATTCTATACGAAGAAGCAGACAGCCCGCAATGTAGTTTATATAGGCACAAATAAATAGGAGTATTCCAGTGAGGAGGGAGAAGGTAAAACAACATACACCATCGCATATGATGACGGCACACAGTTAATCCCTGTGCAGGAATAACTGGAGATCAAACAAAAATATATGTGATTCAGTGTGATATGACCAGATATGACACGGACTCTACGCAGTCTTCCAAAACACTTCACGGAGTGTAACGAAAACAGCGCTGCCCTGGAAATTAAAGGCACTTGCATCACACAGCCTGCTCGAATCAATAGCACACAACCCCTCCCAATGCTGAGCCTGAGCCTCTCAGCTCTGTGCATCCTCAACAAGACATTTACCAACCGGATCAATAACGTTCAAGGGCAACGAGCAGGGGAGGCTGAACGGCGGGCTTCGTGCCTTACACCACAACTAACTACCACGTGCGCCGTCGGTAGTTCTAACTGATGTTACCAAAAGCATCTGTGCCTGTTCTTTTTTTACACGGGGCTAAGATGACCTCAAGTAAACTCCTGGACCGCCGCACTTGATTGGCCGCCTGGTTCCAGCCGGCACGCGCTGCGAAGCACGAGTCCGGTCCCCATCGCGCACGAGAGGCGACGATGGCGGCGACGCGACAATGAAAACACGCAAGACTTACTTTAAGACGGCGCTGTCCCCCTGCCTGACGGTGATGTTGTCCTTTAATACCGAGTCCCCGCTTCTGGCCGGAACTCCTGCAGGTAGAAGGAAGAACAGTTTAAGTCCGAGGACGACCAGGCTTTTCCCGGGCGCCGCCAGATAGCCGCACATCCCCATGTTCCCCTGTCACTGCGCAACTTCCAGGGAAACTCGACCGCTCGGATATTCCGCGCTGCGCCTCGCAAAGTCCACACTCCGCCACCGGGACGCGGTGTCGCCGACTGGAGCTGCCTGGCGCGACCTGGTTCCGCTCCAAGCGAACAGGCTCGTTATGGAATACTGTCCGCGTCGATAAACGCAAGAGGGGGGTTTTTTGGGGGGGGAGGGGGGGAGGGGGTAAACAAAAAAGTGTCTTTCCGCCCGCCAGCCGCTTTAGGAAACTGAGTGAAAGACCGGCGCCGTGCTTCCGACAGAGATGCGCAGCGTCTCCTCCGCGCCAGTCGCCGTGAAATGGATGCTGCTCTCGATGCATCAGCCAGGGCTCCTTGTGTGGGTTTCTGTTTTTTTTTTTCTCTCTCCTCTCTCCCTTTCTCTTGCTGTCGCGTAAAGCCGTGCACACTCGGAGCTAAAGGCTGAACTCGCTTCAGTATCTGTTTTTTTTCTTCTTCTTCTTCTCGTTAACTAGGCTACAGCTCCTGAAGTACTCCCCCCCCCCCCCACCTCTCTCTCTCTCTCTCCATCTCTCTCCATCTCTCTCTCTCTCTTTTGATCGCCAGGTAGCATCACTCGCCTGTACCATGAGGACCATATGGCCTGCAGCCCGCAGTGCTCCCGTGTTCATAGGGGTTAGAGTAGAGCCAGATCCCAAACTGGCATCCAGCAACCTCCAATGGAGCCCTACTGGAGTTTACAGGAGACACTCCTATTAGCAGACATGACAAATAATAAATCCTTCCATGTGACACACTTGTTCTGATTTCATCATAGCAGGCAACCGTTCATGTGAGAGGATCGTAGATGTGGCAGGTGAGCCTGCTCAGTATACACGGAGGCGGTCAGACGTGTTGAACAGCTGAAATATTCACTCTCTTTACTAATTGGGATCACTTGTAGTGCAGTGGCTCTCAAAGTAGGTGACCGGGGGGAGCGCCCAGGGGCCCCCGGTGGTCGCAAAACAAATGAGGGATTGTTCAATCTCACAATAAGTGAATTCACTTGGAACAATCCCAATCAGAGAACCGATCAGGGGGAGTATTGCTCAGCACTCTTGCTGTAGCACTGCTGACGTCAAAGTCCCCGGGACAAAATCTCTTCAAATGGGAATCGGAATCCAGCGTGTATTTATTTGGCTGCGCGAACCAGGTCGAGGACCCCTCATGGTGAATTGAATTGTAGGGAACGTAATCATCATCCTCCTTAAGAATCTTCCTCTTTGAATGACACAGTCCTTGGGGTTCAACGTAACCTAGTGTGCATCTATTCACATCACAGCCAAGGCCGGGTTACCAACCAGACAAAGCAGGTGAGTTTGGAAAGTTTGGAAAATGCTTAATTTGAAGCATTAGTTTACGAATACGCTCGAATATGCTCCTGGAAAAATTTTTGCTTTTCAACACTATCTGGGGTTTCACCATCTGCACAATCACTCAGCGATCCCGTCGTCATGATTGTTCGCTGTCTCCTGGCATTTATAGCAACAAGACATGATGATAAAGGAAATGCTTTGGTTTAGTTACCTTGAAAGCGTTTGAGTGTTACTCTTAAAATGCAATACGAACCATGAAGACACTCATTGTTTGAATTTTGTAATTGCATTCCTAAATTAATTTGCGTTTGATCAAGTTACACAACACAGCAAGCCTGTGGCCAGGTTGTACGCCAGCACAGAGGAAGGGTAGACATTCCACATTTCTGGGGAGGAACGGAGTGTTAGCTCATTACACCACTGATGGCCAGCCAAGCAGCGCCCATTTTAGCCAGTGAGTTGTAAGCAAAGGTTCAGCCTACAGATCAGTGTGTCCATCACCTGTATGCTTTCTGTAAGAATGAATGCTAAAATAGTCCACTCACTTAGAAAAATTCTTCCACAGCAGCTTTGTTCAATTCAAGAATCCGCAAAATGACATAAAATAGTTCATTTAAATGACATGTTGTTGCGTTGACCTCCGCCGGGAAAGATCTGCATTGATGTCTTTAATTAAAAGCTGCATAACCATCTTGAAGACAAAAGGGGCAGAGGCTGGAATCCTTTCGTCGGAAGTGTTATTTTTGCATTTTCAATGATTTTTCAATGCACTGATCGCTTTGGATGCCGTCAGTGAGGAAAGATACAAGTGACACATGGCATTGTTCTTGTCGGGTATCAAATGTTTGTGCAAGTGTGAAAGCATTGATGGCTTCTGTTTGCAGGCTACAGTCTGCATTCTGTTCATCAGCAGTCTCACACACAAGCGACTCCACAGTAAAAAGCCTTTCTTCTAACGATAAGCACACTAAGTGCACCACACGATACAGTGCTGAAGAGACAATTATATCTTTTAGAAGGTGCGAGGCTTTTTCAAGATTTTATTGCCCACTTCTGGTAGTCGCCAGTAGTACACATAAACCTCAGCACAATGGATGTGGACCCTGGGGTGTCATTAACAATGTGTGTATATCCCATTTCTTCTGTTGCAGCCAAACACCTGCATTCCCTTGATTAAAATCCCACAAAATGCACAGACTAACATATATAATTGTGCATTATGTTGGGCCTGAGGCACCTCAGTCAATACTTGTAACATATGAGCAGCCCATCTCCTTCACCAAACTGTTGTTCACTTTATCCAAAGGTTGTTATTGAGGAATTATGATGATGTCTTGTGCCGGAGAAATTGGGCAAAGATAAGACTTAATTAAAATTATATCTGCCTGGGATGCAACACAATTCTTGACTATGTGCACGTCTTAATGGTTTTTAAATTAAAACCCTTCCCTGACCTCAGCAAAATCTAAGATATGTGGTCTTAATTAGAGTCAAGGGTACGGGGGAGGGGGTGGTCTGAGGCACTTGTTCACAGACACCCCTGTCAGTCGATTAAGGCATCAACATTTGGTAATGGGATGTCTTTTTACACCTTGGTGGCTTCTGCTAAGGGTTCACTGCTAGGATAAAGAGAATAAAGGTTTATTAACAACACTTTCAAGAGGGGAGAGTCACAGGTACAGTATGCGCAGTGGCATTTGGAAGAGAAGCTAAGACTGCAATCCATTTCAAGCCATGTCACGGGCATTCTGCTTTTGACCCTCGTTGTTCTGCCTTACAGTGGTCAGTTACATCCGATGACCTCACCAAAGCTCCCACGCAAGTGAGGGTGCCAAGCATGCGGAAGTGACAAATTAGAATGGCATTGTTTGCTGCACGGCCCACATGAATCGATCCTGATGTACCACACAAACAAGAATAGGTGGGAAGCGGCAGAAAAAAAAAACTAAACTATGTGGCCTAGATCAACTACCCGTGCTCTAAAATAGGAGGTGGACATATTGATTTTAACATGCTCAAATGAACAAAGCAATTTCACTTAAATCAACGTCTTTTTGATTGGTTGCAGTCATATACAGTCCAGCTCCTCCTGGCAGACCGTGTTTCTCATTTATTTCACTTATACATGCAGTGACATTCACATAATTTCCTGCTGCGACGCATTAACATCAGACCGTGGGTGGTTTATTCAAACAATCCGCGCTAATCTTCATTCATATCATGCAAGGATGGCCAGAGCTAGCAGACAATGGGCCGGCCTCTGACCAAAGCAAGCTAATACCCAAGCAAAACACGGGTAGACTGAATAAAGAGCGCTCACTCAATGGATTCAGTCATCTGCAGAACCTCAGATTCCACTGGCACACCAGTGCTAATGTTACGCAACATATTCATGAGCGGCATTCTGAGGTCAGTCGAGCAGGGATTTGAAATGAGATAGAACTTGTGTGTTGAAATAGCAGGAGTCTGACACATGTTCTCTTGTGTTAACTAATGGTTAAATGTTTTGAAGCAAATGATAATTGGGTATAAGTGCGCGTTTTATTAAAGTTACAGAATAAAATGACAAACATACATAAAATAACTAGTTAAAAACAAATGTCCTTTACCAATCTCATGTTCTTGTTTTCCACTTTGAAATTGGTACAAGTTACTCTTAGCACTAACTGCTAAGACAACTTCATTTTTGGGTTCGATGAAAGCACAGGGACAGCCTCCTCAGTGAACATGAGACATCAAGTGGGACATCTGCAATTTCCCCACTGAGGGACTAATAAAGGAGCATCTTATCCTTTTCACTGACTCACTGTGTCTCATCAAACAATTACTGGTACAGTGCAGCTCCCCATCTAAACCAAAATGAAAACATTTTGAAAGCTATAAAAGAAATATAATTACCATAAATTTAATTATGTTAATTCCAATAAACATCAGTAAAATGTAATCTGCAAAATAAGTCTTGTCTTACAATTTGAATATTCAACTACCACATATTCTTTTGATGGTGGAACAAACATGTCAGATCCTCTCATTCAGACAGCTCCAGGTTCATGAAACATATGTTCCCAGCAAATAACACTATTTCCTGCTGCAAGGAACATTCCACTGCAGGTCTCTCGCAGCAAGTCTACGGTCCTCGTTCTGTGTGAAAATCATTCGGATAGTACGAGGCTTCAGCAGCCCAAGTTAATGGTTCACGCCCCTTTTCTCCCCTCGTTGAGCCTCGACAAACAGTGTTTCCTTGTTGAGCCACAGCACAGCGATTGTGCCACAAAGCGGGAATTTCATTCGTCCAAAAATGCAACTTTGGACAATATCCACTTCATTTGTCACACTCAGGCTAATACAAAATTTCATAATAGATTACGCCGAACCTTGAAGTTCACTTTTGCAAAGAATGATGATTTTGTCCCCCCATCTATGTACATTGAAATAGCTGTAAGAGCGGTTCACTTGGCGGCCAACATGGAACAAAGCACAATTGAAGACATTTTGTTTGTTTGTTTCATGCTGGTAGGCCAACAATTTGCCAAGTGTGATTCCTCGCAGCACTTTAAAAAAAAGACGGTGGTTGGTTATATATTACAAATAGTCAACAGTGTTTTGAAGCACAATACAGGGAAAGTTTTGTGTAAAGTTTTATGTAAATATTGTTGTATTTAGTAAAGGTGAAAGCAGCACACGAACAAGAGCAGATAGAGAGGCAACAGGGTTTATTTCCACAACTGGGCTGGTAGAGGAAGACGGTGGTTCCGCTCCTCCAGGTGAGTGGAACCCGATGGCAGAGTAGCATGACTAGGCAGGCGTAGTGGAGAAGGCAGGCTGGCCGGACACGGAGGCCACGACAGGCAGGCTGACACTTGATATGCTCCGGCTGTGCGGGGAGGCTGGAAGGAGCCGGAGTCTGGCAGCCACGGTAGACAAACACACAGAGAGACAGACAGAACACAGACAGAACAGGTGACAGCCCCAGCCACAACGAATATAATATAAATATACTATATGTATACTTGAGGCAGGGTTGAGGCATATAAGGTTAACAATTGCAATTATCAATACACAGTCAGGGTATAAGCTGTCTTCTAAACATCCCTCAAGTCTCCCAGAAATGACTTGTGTTAACTTGTCTGATTCTGATTGGGACACTATGTAGTCAAGACCGCCTGCACCGAGACCAAGTCGTGACCAAGACCGGCGCGTAACCGAGACAGAGACAAAACCAAGGCTTTGAGGGGTTGAGACCAAAACCAAGACAGGGCGAGACCGAGTCAGGACAAGGACAAGACCAGTGGCATACAATGTGGAACATGCAAACCACAGGCAGTCCTCAACTTGATCTACAAGATCCACATTCCTATAGAAACACACAGAAAGCAAATGATTCCTCTTCATTCACCTCTTTTATTGCCATGTACAGTATATATAGAAAGATATATATATCTATATATACTGTATGTGTACCATAAGAAATGTCTTGATAAAATAATCAAAAGGCATTGCAGAGATTAATTTTATGTGAGGGACTTTTCCTTTGTTTTCTATGAGCAAACAAATACAAGCACACACTAAGGCACCAAAATCAATTTAACCATTTTTTTCAACACACATTTTTCATGTTTGCCATCCACCTAACACAATACAATGTATTGTGCAAGCAGCGGGTTTTCTGGGTGACTTTTGTCTCCCCATAGAAACAATCTTTAAGTAGTGAATGTATCAACCAATTATTCCATACCAAAGTCTTCACTTTTCTCTGTCTTCTCTTCAACAATATAGTAGCAAGGTTGTTGTTGTTGTATTTGTTGTCTTTGAACCAACAACATGCCTCGTATAAATGTGTGCAAAGCTGTAAATAGCTGAGATATACTGAAGCTTGTGGACGCAACAAGTACAAAACAATAAAAGAAGTAATACAGCAATTTTATGTGAAATATTGATGCTCAGGAAGAATCATCAGAC
The DNA here is from genome assembly GCA_036023855.1 of Gadopsis marmoratus. Taxonomy (NCBI): domain Eukaryota; kingdom Metazoa; phylum Chordata; class Actinopteri; order Centrarchiformes; family Percichthyidae; genus Gadopsis; species Gadopsis marmoratus. The sequence goes on along the minus strand of JAVQJF010045645.1, from coordinate 26,833 downwards.
AAGAGGTTTATCAGTTTTATAGATTTAAATTTGTTTTTAAAATAATTTGTCAGCTTCAATAGAGGTCTGACAATGCCTACTTTTATATGTTTTCAATGGATATGCGGTCAATCATCCAGTGGTCAAGCTGCTGGTGTTTCACTCATAAAATTACAAAATTGTTTAATTGGGAGAAGTTCCAAAAATGATAACAGCATAAGCCAAACCTGAACAAACTGCCACAAGCTCACCACCAAGGGCAAACACACATGGCCACAAAAATGACATCAACAGGAAATGAGTTTGGTTGCATTGTAGAGATTGCAACATCCTGTGACCTAAAGGTTCACGATGGGGTCTCATTATACTGCCCCTCTACCGAAAACCCTCTCCCCTGGTGCTGAGGAGGCAGAGACTGACAGCACCTTCGCTGCCAAATTGTGGAGTTGTGGGAATCTGCCATGGGTTTTTGGCCCGGAAGACAAGTGCAACAGCGTCACAGTAGTTGACGGCATCACAGTATTTGCTAATCTGTGTTACAATACATGAATGCAATACTGTGGCGAGCGGCACTTCTTTTGAGCCTTCTAGAGGGACAGAAGCTGCAGCCATGTGGCTGGTGGAGAATTGTGTTCTCCACCTCTTGACATCAAACTGTCTGAAAAACACAAACAAATGCACAAACACAATGGCTTGGTTAGATTTAATTCTACGTCTTGTTCTTATTCAAATCAGGATTGCGTGTTAATATCAGTGTAAGTACTGGGAAATGCTCCAGTGCAGAAGTTAGATGGGAACTGTTATTTCTTTACGTTAGACAACAAGGCCCTACCGTACTAAATCTAACCACTGGCCTTCATTCTTTTTTAAAAGTACTTGGAATGGGCAAGTACAACGATCTAGCAAATATAGAGTGAGCTAGGTTTATCTATTATAGGCATGCCGCCAGCAGGTTAACTATAAGAGTGTCAGGTTAAGTAGACCAGAATTCACATTTTTATGACAAAAATGAACAGATGAAATTAAAACCCCATGAATTCAACTTTAAGACTGTTAAAGGCTTTTAAGGCCTACTGCTTCCTAGTTTTGCAAATGACAAATGCATTTCATGCTGACCTGTCAGTGTCTTCTTCAGTTCATCTCTGAAACCGTTGGTAACATCCAGATCCACCCAGATTAGGCCAAGCTGTGGATCCAGCATGGCAGCCAAAAAGTACACATTGTGGTAAAAAGGTTCGTCTCTTCCACTCTCTTTGGCCATGTTCGTTTTTTGTAAAGATTCCAGAGGATTTTTTCACCAGAGACTGCCAGACGGCCTTGACTAATGACCGGCACCGCATTTGAGACTCATCCATCATGAGAAGATGTGTATTCAAGTCCAGGACAATTGAAACCACCATGCTAATGCTTACTGATTTCTCTCCTGTCAGGTCTGTTGCATAAATGTGTAATAAGTCCTGGATACAATTCAATCCAATAAGAATTGTTTGCCTGGCACATATCCCGAAAACAAAAATCATAATACACAACTGACCTTGTTTGGACCTTGTTGAGGTGTCCTGTCAACAGTTTTACAGTTTTACAGAATTATTCGCTGCAATACCGCAAGGTCTTTTTATACTTCCATGGTCTGCTACCTCGGAAAATGGTGCAAGAACTGCACTCAGTTCCTTCAGCTGGTTTCAGTCACGAGCATAATAAATACCACATCCTCATATTTCATTCAGGTCTTTGTAGTCCAGAGCTGACGGGGCTTGTTTGAAAGTCCTTTCCCATTCCCACATGTCTGTGTCTCGTCTATGAATTGTGAGTTTCTAGACCGTCTTATAGACCGTGATGTCCTGGCTGTGGTGCGGCAGAAGGCCCTAACTTCCTTCGTGCTGTCATTCACAACTAACTGCAGAGATGGGGCAAAGCAGGAAAGACGTTCACCTGATGAACACGGTCATTCTGTGTCTTCCACTGTATTCATGTCCTCCACAAGTGCCCATCATCGTGATTCTTCTCCTCACTCTCACTGTCACCAGACTGATGTTGTGGCATCATCACGGTTACTTCTGAGAGGAAATGGGGACTAGGATTGCCAATCAATTAGAAACAAATAACTGCTTTGTTATTTAACTGCTTGACGTGCAGGACTGGCTTTTCTCTTTGAGGACAGACTGATTGCTTCTGTTGTCTGAGGCAATTCTTCTTTGTCTTTTTTTTTCTTTTTTAAATCAAATAGCAACTTGATTCAGGTCTGCTTTATACTGTGTTGGAGCTTAAGTGCACCAGGCATGGTGAGCTGCACATGATTCCAACTTTGATCTCAGATAACTACATCTGCCTCAGTCTTGACTTATCAGACAGCTTTAATCAGACGCCTCAGCTGCAGTCACAGCATGTGGAACAAAAGGCTGTTTATGCCTGTAGCCAGCCTTTAAAATGTAGGGTTCGTCTTCCTTCCTTTACTTTCAGGGAGTTGTGCTGGTCTTTGTCACATCTGATCCAGTTTCCTGCCCTCTCGAGTTCTCTCTCTGTTAATGCCGTGTGATGTGTTGCCAAGTCACTCAATGTATGCATTGCGTGAGGGCATGAATTATTTAAGAAGCCGGTACCTTTAAATGATTTGAATGTTCAGACATCCTGCTTTATCAATAGGTGTAATATTCTCTGCGCTCTCAGCTGGCGTGCGCTCAGCAGATATGCTGATACACTATCAGAGGCTCTTCCATTGACCTTTGCATGACTTTCTGTGTGCGTGTGTCGGAATAATAAGTGTAAGCACAAAGACACAGCATGGATACGGAACGTCTTAGTAGGGGTCTTAACTGCAGGTTCAATGTATAAAACTTTTTTTTCATCTAATATGTCAATATTTCAACCATTTTTAGCAACGCTATCGATTACAAGTAATGGACCTAAAAGTAGCTTGAAGGTCAAAGCTAAATCCTCCTGCATTTAAATCCAGCTTTTATGAGAGCCTAAAAACTATGAAAGGCATCAACAAGGACTCTGTGTGTGTGTTAGTGTGTGTTTCTACAGTTACGCCAGCATATTTGCACGCTGAGTTCAAGAGATTTCTTCTCGAGGATTTTATTTTCACAGTATTAAATTGAAACTTTGCTGTGTTTACATGCACCCTAATAATCCACTAATAATGGGAATAATAACCCATTCAGAATAAAAATGCCTCATGTAATCACCTCAATCGGAAGAGACTGGCCTGATCCAGGTTGAGAGGGGAGTGTAAACCTGTGATAATCCGTTCAATAGGAAAATATTAGTGCATGTATACGCTTAATCCGATAGTTTCTCTCTGGCTGAAATAAATCTGTTGTTTCTGTGCATGTTTGCTCCACGCGGGGGAACATTAGTGACGTGAACGAGTTTCCGGGAGGGACAGAAACACGGTGGCAGCGGAACTAAACTGCTCTGTTTGGATTGTTGAATGCCTCGATGGTCGAAAGGCTCGAAACAACGAGTTGAAAGATGAAAGTAGCCAAAAACTTAAAATCTTCTAATTCTTCTGTTATATTTCCAGCAGATTAGGCGCTTTACAGCAGGTGCAATCGCTGTGTGCACGTCAGCGCTTGACAAAAGAGTTATTTTCTGATTAAAAGCTTTGGGCATGTAGACGCACATCTTATCAGATCCTTTTATTTGGTGTCCATGTAAACAGTTAAGCTGAAATCTCTAATCGGAATGATTCCTATCCAGTTGAAATAATCGCGGTAAAAGAAGGTAGATGTTTCAGTTTATGTCACACACGTGCATCTGGATAGAATCAAATCTAGGATTGTTGCTCTGTAAATGGTTTGGATGATGATGCCTCTGAGATGGAATTTCAACAGTAACCTAGGGGGGAAAAAACTAATAAGTTCTTGGAGTGTGTTAGGACAAAGAGATAAGACTAATGAAGAGCGAAATGATCTGGCAGTATTTAGTCACGTTAACAACAAAGACACTCTCACAACGGCTTCTTCAGTAAATGATCACTACTTCTTTCCTTCGCAAACAGTAGTACGTTTTTTTTAACTCCAATATTATGGGTCATTTACACAAACCTTCATTAGTAAGAAGTCACTTTGGTAACTGTATTTATCAACACAGTCCCACAGTGATTCTCAGGGATCGAGGCCGTTATTATCTGAGACAAAAGCATCAACATGGCTGCCATTTCAGCCCTAATATCAGTTTCATCAACGTTAAATTGTTCATTTGTATGTATGCAAATACAGCCGTTCTTCTCGCCAAGGTTATACAATATAGATGATGACAATAACGGTGTCCAACCTGAAGTGAGGGAAGCGGCTCCCAATAATGCTTCTTTGGGCAGAAACTGCCATCCCAGAGATGGATTCTGCTCACTTCAAGGTGAACGCATCTGGCTGCGCAATTTCCATTCAAATATTTGTCAAATGGAACTAATACTTTGGGATGGAATGAATCAACCGCTGAGATCAAATTAACACTGACATATGGATGGCAGTTTGTGAAAGTTGGGAAAAAAAATCTCTACGTGATGAGGCCATGAGGGAATATTTAAAGAGAGGTTACGCACAATTTCAGGAAGTTAATCACCCAATTTCAACATCAGCAGGAGTCAATCAGAAAATTATATCAATGATGAATTATATTTCGGTGCCACTCCCGTTGCCCTGAAGGTGAGAATGTGTTAACAGAGTGCATGCACCCATGAGGATTCCCTTAGATTGCAAAAAACCAGTACGGCTTCTCAGTGCTGGATTTAGAAGGATACAGAGTTACTGAAATGTTACAAAGAGAAGTGTTTTATTTTTGTGTTTGCAGGTGCCTTTGGTAGCCACAAGCAACTAAGCCATGGTAGACCTTTGCATATTCAAAATGTTAATGACAGCCCTTATTCCCTAGGCTATATGCACACTGAGACACATTGCTCTAAAAGTACTGCCTGTGATAATGTTGCTTCACGTCTAGCATGAAAGAATGTGCAGGAAATACCGTATACCGTGATCATAGCATCCTGGGTTAGATTCCAGCCAGAGACCTTTGTTCTGTCATACCCCTCTCACTCTCTACCTCACCATTTTATGTCTGCATCTCTACTATGATCTAATAAAGGCAAAATGCCATAATATTATTTTTAAAGAATGTATAGGACATGATGTTGATGCAAATATATGCCGAAAGAAACAAGTATGTGGTCAATGTAGTTAGAGTACGAGGCTGCTCAGTGTTATTGATGTATTCTCTAAAACACAACCCAGATAGCATCACGATGTCAGTTGGACACAATAAGGGGAACATCAAGTACTCACTAGAGTCACGCCAAACTTTTAACCTTTACAACAATTCGAGTCCTTGTAGATTGACTGCCAAACATTTAGAGAGTTAACATTTTTTCCTGAGTGTGTGACTCTCAGAATCGTCTACAGTGCAGAATGAACACCTTGAATATAAAAATGCGCTGTAAACTAATGGAAAAATTCAATAAATTCCATTGAGTTGAACCATAATTATCTGTGCTCGGCAAAATTACTATGTGATAATAGCAGATTGATTTATTTTGGGTGAGGGCATCAACTAATGTGGGTAAAAATAACTAATTGTTGGCAAATTAAAATATTGTCAAGATACTTAGCCCTTCTAAAACAGTTTATTGAACTCACTCAGCCAGTAAGTAAGACTGTTTAATCAGTTAATTTGTATCCTCAATTTATTTTCTGAATGCCACAAACCATCTTCTTCCCTGTATTAACCATAGCCTTTATTAGGTCTGCGTTCTAAACCAAATGTGACTTGTCAAATACAATACAACTTTTTGTGCCGTGCTTTCTGCTGAAAAATTGACATTTTTGTTAATTTAGATCATAGGTTAGTCAGCTGGTGCTTGACTACATTGTGTTGGAAAACGCAATGAAATTAAAATGCAGTCACAGTCGCATTTTAAAGTTACTGTGTATTTCAGTTCAAAATCACAATTTTGCTTGCTTCATTGCCTTTATTCTTATATTTTTTTATAATTGGACCGTTTGGTCATTTAATGGTCAGTCATGATACACATATACACACGTGCAGAGAACAATGCTCAAGCACACACATACACACGTTGAAATGTATCCTCTGCTTTTGACCCATCCGGCCATCCTTCTTCCGAGGGGAGCTGGAGCAGTGGTCAGCCTTCTATGGCGACCGGGAACCAAATCCAGTGAACATGCCCTGTTCTGTCTTGGTCAGGGACAGGCAGCATAGCACGCACAACCGGGGGCAACTTAGGGTTCAGTGCCTTGCCCAGGGACATTTCGACATGTCTTTGTTCAAGAGCTTAATCAATTGTGCGAGCTTTGAGTTGAAGGCTGAGAAAAGAAGCAACGAAAAAAATGAAGAATTTTGCGTTGCTACTGACTGTTTCAGTGACTGTGTGGTTAAATTAAACTTACTAAAGCTGTAATTAAAAACTTTTTGTACACATCACTGCCTCAGGACAGAATATGTATCCACTGAAAATAAAACTGTATCCAGTATTTGGATTAATGGATTCTGGATTAAGCTCCAATGCTTTTGTATAAAGTGAACAAACCTATTTGCAAATATCAAAAGAATGAAATAAATGAAAAATCAGACATGACCTGGGACACCGTTATGTTGACCTTTTTTGTTTTGTTTTTGTGCTTATCACTGCGTAAGACATTTCAAACTGCACTTGTGATAAACTGTGCAGTGCAATTCAGTTTGACCTTGAGCTTCAACTAACTGTGCGCATTGTACTGTGCACAAATGCATGGTCAGCTCCTGGAAGAGCCCTGCAACAGCTCTGTTGTGTGTGTTTACATTTCCATCACATATTTCTTTTTGAATATCATTTTCTAGTTATAAACAAATTATTTTCTGAACAGTCATGGGGCCCCAACCAAGCTGGGGCCAAGTTTACCCAAGTTTATTCACACACACACACACACACACACACACATTACCAATGGCCACAGACATACTGACACGATCCCTCTCTTGTGAACTCTGTCACTCTTTGTCTTCTTGTCATACAAATTATTTTCCAACAAGAAGTTCAGTGAGACAGCACCATGCTGAGCTGCAATGTTTGTTTCCTACATGGATAATTGTTTTCTTTTTTCCAAAGTTGACAAATGATAAATTCTCACAATTAAACAGATTAAGACATTACGTAGAAATTGAAACTCCCTCTAAGAGCTGAGATCATATTCCTCTTTCTTTTTATACCAATTTCCATTTTTAATTAACTTAACTCAATAAAAGGTGATTGCTTTCCTGCTTGTTTCGCAACAACACCAGCAAATGGCTCATTGAGGCAGCCGCGGCTGTTTTCTTTGGCCAACCAATTTTTGAGCTCACTTTATAAAAGTCTGGAGGGCACAATTACAACCGGCAATGGAAAGGAAAATGTTGGCATTGAGAAGAGAAATGAGGGGTAATCTGGCTCATTTTTCTTATCTGCGAAAGTCCAAGAAGCCTGAGAGGGTACAGTATTTCCCCAGATAAAATTCCAAATGATATTCCACTCACACAAACAGCAAAGAGTACATAACAGTCTTTACTATCTCCACTTGGTATCCCTATTGGTTTGTTTTGAATTGAAGAGTGCCAAAGTATTTTCCTCTCCGCCTCTGAGTCAGGCAGATTCGGCCCGCTGTAAAGAACTCTGCATTGTTATTGTGATTATTTTCAATATTAGGTCACCGTCATTGTCCCTATTCTCACAGCAGAAAAAGTGCTCACAGATAACACAGTGCAGGTCCAGTGATTGAAGACAATTGCAATGGCATGACTCGATTAATTCCGCACACTAGATCTTAATTAACTCAGCATAACCACACAGATGATTTGTGTGCCGGTGGGATTTGGTCAATGGGGATGATTGCATGAAGTAGATATGCTCATTCAACATTCATTATCTCCCTGTCCCATTTTCTCACGGGGCAGAGCAGGTCCTTCCCGAGATCAAGATATCTTCCTCATGTCTTCAAATGCATAAAGAGTTAGATTCCAAGCCTTCATGTTAAATTAATTCTATTAAAATGTTGAACATTCAAAAAATTAATCAGCCATGAAGCATCTTCTCCCCAGGTGATTTAGCTACATTGAACTAGTTTAAAGCTTCCCTGCGAATTTAACATGAAATAAACACATACTGCGATTGTTGCTTTCGAAAGCTCAAATTCTTTCCTGAGTCTCATACGTCTGATTTCAGGGCCAAGGTGCTTGCAATAACTGCTATTACAGAGCTAAGAATGCAATACGTGGGACCTTCCATTTTCACAATGTCTGTAAGAAAGATGAGTGAAAAAGCTTGGAGGATGGATTTATTATCCTTATCAAAAGCCTAAGAGAAGACAAATATAAACCATTATTCTGCTCTTGGCCCCTCAGCACAAAGCCTTGGGCAGTGGCATAAAGACGGTGTTTAAAAGTGTGTTGAAGGGAAACACAGTAGTGTTGCACAAGCCCATAATAATATCATTGTGTGTAGCACAATAGGTCTTTCTCCAAACCTGTTATTGTTTCCATCATATCTGCACTGACAAACTCTGTTGTGGAACACTGGCCCTGAACATCGTTACCTCCTCCGATCTGCTGTGTGCGCACTGAACACACAAAGGGTCAGTGTCTCAATGGGCGTTTTATATATTCCACTTGTTTGCAGGGTTGAGTTGTGAAAAAGCAGGCAGGCATTCTGAACAAGAATAAATGTGGAACCAGAAGCTCATCTGAGCTCATACATGCACATAACGTCCAGCTGCTGTGTGTTTGAGATTCCAGGACACCTGCAAACATGCCTGCACAGATCAGCAATGGTCAGAATTATCCATGGATGCTGGTATGCTAAATAATAAGACTATATATGTGAATCAAAGTATGTGCAAATTCATAAAATAGATTAAAAGTTTCATAATAGCCTGGTGGATACTGACATCTGTGTTGTGAAACACATTAATACATTTTCAAAATAATATTTTTGGCATAGCCAGGTAGACTGAGGATGGATTCACCAACACTATATTTCATTTTCAAGGTGAACTTTGAGACACCAACAAGCCTGTGCAATTTATTAACAATGATCTACAGCCATGCTAGAGGCTTTAAGCTAAATGCTAATATCAGCACGCTAACAAGCTCACAATGACAATGCTAACATGTTAATGCTAAACAGGTATAACGTTTAATATGGTCACCTTTTTTGATTTAGCATGATGGTATGCTAGCATTTATTAATTAGGACTAGACACAAAATACAGTTGAAGCTGGTGGGAATATCATTAGTTTTACAGGTATTTGACCATAAACCAAAAACTAATAAAATGTTTAGGGATCACCAATGTTATTATTCTTAATTCATCCTGAGGAGAATATGAATGTCTGTACCAACTTTTCATGGAAATTAATCCAATAGTTTTTGAAACTATCCAACTCATGTTGGCAGTAGAGGTAAAACCGGGGGACTCATTCTCTGAGAAACATGAACATCTGCACAAAACGGCATGGCCATCCTTCCAGTAGTTGTTGAGATATTTCAGTCTGGACCAAAGTTGTGGGCCAACCATCTAAAGACCAACAGACAGACAGCGACAGCCCGAAGCTGCCATCCATAGCTAGCATTGAAAAGTCAGGGAATCACAAAAAGTCATTCGGATCGATCCTCTGGGGACCGTGACTGTCTGTACCAAATTTCAAAGCAATCCATTCAATAGCTGATACACTATTTCACCATGTAACTCTAAAGTGGTGGACTTACCAACACTACCTTCACTAGAGTCATACCACTCGCTAAAAATGGATTTTCCAACTGAGGATTTATTATTAATGTAGAAAAATTAGAACGGTTTCTGGCAATGAACACAAAACTTGTATATGACATGATAAAATATAGAGAACAATCAAATTCTTCATTGTGATTTTACCGAAGATATGCCTTTAGGAGTGTCAAAGTGAGCGAGGTTTCTCATTGTAGCTTAGTCACATGTGATGATGAGGATGCGATCAGTTGCATCACTCACTTCTTTGAACAATGATCATACGTAACACTTTGTTACAGGACTCTCAGTAAAATATTGAGGCACTTTGGATAAACTGATTTCAAAGGCTGTGTGAACACATCCAGGCCTCTTTGAAAAGGTTACATGGCTCTCCAAATACAACTTGATGGACGACCACATGGTTGGCTGTCAGTACGACTTGCTTTAACAGCCACAGTGTGCTATGAGTTGAGGTTATAGGACTGACTTCAAATATAGTTATGATGTTGCATGGTGATACTTGATATGATTTTGAAATGTCTGGAGCTCTGTGTTTAAAAATATCTTGGCTGTATCTCAGGACTACTACGAAGCACATGAGGTGAATTTAAGTGTAAAGGAACAAGATTTCTCCAGCTAAGGTGTGACTTTGACATCATCACACCCATAATTACAAGTCTATAAAAGTCTCCATCTGGTAGGAGGCTAACACTAACACTGTTTTAACTGGGACCTAAAAAATCTGACATAATCTCACCAGAAGGTTGTGATACTGTAGACTATTGCCTGGTGGATACTGACAGATGCTCTGTGAACTAGATGAACAAACTTTTCAAAAGAGTAGCTTGCCAAAGCCAGGTAGGTTGAGTATGCAGTCACCCACACTCCATTTCATTTCCGAGGTGAACTTTGAGAGAGACACCAGGAAAGCCTGCACAATTAACTGAAAACTCAAAAAATAAATGTCTCTCCATCCACCACGACGACTGCCTCCAAACATCTCAGGTCTTTGGAAATCATGAAGTGCTAATTCAACTGAGAACTTAAGATCACAGCAAAACATGACTTTGCAAAGTGACCTAGATTTTATATTTCTTTCTGACTTGTTGATGCTGTTGTTGTAACGCTGTCCTTCTTTTCTAAATGTTCATCTCCTATTCCCTCTTCTCACTTATTCCAAATTTAATAGTTTTCTTAGAAACCTCTTTACAATTTTGCTAGACCTGTTAAGAATGATTTCTATGCAGTATCCACACATCCAGCACATTTTAAACAAAAGGTCACATTTTCCGCCATGAACTGGATGACACAATGTTTTTAGGGATGGGTTCCGAAAGGTGATTTAATGTTGAATCACGTTCCAGGTTGATACCTAGATTCTAAGTTCCAAGGCTAATAAATCATGGATATAACATTTTATCTCCACAAATGGAAAACATGGCTTTTTGTTTAGTTGTTCTGTGCAAGCTGATGTCTGCAGGCAAAAAAAATCTTGACAAGAAATGAAGCACTACTGAGTTCAACGGACCAACAGAACAGTGAGTTTCCTCTTGTGGAAGTATCTACCTTATTGTGTCATATCAATTTCAGTAGGTAGAATATCTCAGTCATATTATATCTTGATAACACCAGGCTGAAGAGCAGTGCGCACTGTGCTCTCTGGTTGGAAGTTGTTTCAGCTCTGACCTGTGGTGCAGCAGGTACAGCATGCTGTTCACTATCAACAGGGTTGTGGAACTGGAATTGTACTTGAGTGAGACATTGAAATCAATATTGCTCCTCACAAGCTAGAGCCCTGCATGGTAGCTCACCGTCATTGGTGTGTGAGTGTGTGAATAGGTAAATGAGAGGCAAATTGTGAAGTGCTTTGGATGAAAATGCTGTCCATTTGTCCAGCTTCGCTACTGGGTGTTGCACCTGTAACCGCATCCAGCATTGATGTCACAGGGTCCTGGAGTACATATGTACTTCACTGCAGTAAGGTGAAGATGTACTTGAGTTCAGCAAAAACAAGATTTCCAGGGGGTGTTAGGTGTCACAGTCTATCTCGCTGTCCCTACCCTCCAGACGAATTTGGACCTGTCCTGGTCCTGCTCCTGGTTCCTAGTTGGCAGCCCGGCCGACACCTGTTCCCGGCTCCCTGAAGGTGGCCTGGCCGACACCTACTGCCGTTCCTGAGTTGGTGGCCCAGCCAACACCTGATCCTATTGAGTTGCAGCATTCGCCTGTTCCCGAACAGGCCTGCAGCCTCCTGCTCGCCCTGCTGAGCGGCTCCTTATACGTTGCCAGCCTCCTGCCCATCCTCCAGAGCGGCTCCTTATACGTTGCCAGCCTCCTGCTTGCCCTGCAGAGTGGCTCCTTATACGTTGCCAGCCTCCTGCCCATCCTCCAGAGCGGCTCCTTGTACGTTGCCAGCCTCCTGCTCGCCCTGCAGAGTGGCTCCTTGTACGTTGCCAGCCTCCTGCTCGCCCTGCAGAGTGGCTCCTTGTACGTTGCCAGCCTCCTGCCCATCCTCCAGAGCGGCTCCTTGTACACGTTGCCAGCCTCCTGCCCATCCTCCAGAGCGGCTCCTTGTACGGTGCCAGCCTCCTGCCCATCCTCCAGAGCGGCTCCTTGTACACATTGCCAGCCTCCTGCCCATCCTCCAGAGCGGCTCCTTGTACGGTGCCAGCCTCCTGCCCGTCCTCCTGAATGCCTCCGCATGCCTGGTCGTCTTCAAGCTTGTCCGCCTGTGGTTTCCAGCTTGGCCTCTGCCCTGCCTCTAGGCTATCCACCTGACGAGTCCTGCGTCGACCCTGTCCTTCGGGTCCCAATATCAATGTAATGTGCATACCATTTTCAGGTTGTAGCTACTTGTAGTGAATATAAATTAGGCCGTCACTCAAAACTGAACTATTTCTGACTTTTCAGCCAACAAATGGTGATTGCAGATCTGATCTTCTGAGTATCAGTTGAATGACGAAAGCTAAAATTAAAGGGAAGCTTTAAAAATTTTGGAACCTGGGCACTATTTTTACAAATTTTGGGGTCCAATACTTACGAAAGGTTTTGTAGTTGGTCCAGTAGATCGCCTGCTCTGGTATCCACAAGCGGGCTGCAATTTAATCCTTGCAGACAGTTGCACCTGGGAAAAGTCTGTCCACTAAAAGTGCTTGTTTTTGCCACTGACAAACTGAGATTGTTGTTTGAAGTATCTGACAACATTATGGAAAGGATCCCAAAAGAGACAGACTGTTTGTTAAAGAGTAAGATTCTTTTGTCTTCCTGCAACAACTCAACCTCTTGCGAGATCTCAAAGTGATACTTTTCCTTGAGCAAGACTTTCTGTCTCTGATTAAACAAAAATGATCTTACTCTTTAACAAAATGATCGGTCCCCAAACCTTTGATAAGTATTAGTAATTTCAATCCCCAAATTTGTAAAAAAACAATAAATAATAAGGCCCAGGTTTAAAATAAGTGGATCCCTTTAAGTGGATTTGATTACTGTAGAGTTGACAAAAGAATCAAATTCAATCAGTATATTAGTGGGATCAGATTTGATTAAATGCTTTTAAACTCTAACCATAAATATATTTTCATACCTGGTGTGATATTAATTTAAGAAATATCTATTTTCAATCCACTATAGCTGTGGACAGCGCTGCATCTCTCACTGCAGCACCAAATTTAAAGTCATGATTGATTCTTATTGGAGGATGAGTTGGGAGGCATGGGGACAGCTGGAGTCTCTTGCTTAACACATATGATGTATTGCAACTCTTCAGATATAAATTCATAAACATATATTTCTCTGTCAGCTGTGAGACACAGTGTCCTTGACAGTATGTTGTTTAATGTGAGTGCAAGAAGCCCCCCGTCATAAATAAGCAAGGTCACCAGTCTAACTCAACGCTGGAGCTTTCAACCACTGGCAGCTGGGGTATTTGCTTCCTTTGTCCATAAATATCCCAATCCTCCTCAACTGATGAATATCCAGCCCAACCCTGAAATGACTGAACTGGCGATGATGACTAATGTCACAGCAGGAAGGACTTGTAAAGCCACAATCCCTCACTGTCATAAAGTTTGTCTCACCCTGACGGCACCTCCCCTGAATTTTACAACCGCGGTCGGCTTTGACTTGTGGCCTTTTTGTCATTCAACATTTATAGATTTATTTGTTGAAATATTGTACATATTGCTCTTTTCATTTTCTACTCCACAAAGTGCTAGTAAAGCTTGTTGAGCTTCATCCGCAGAACAACACCCTTTAAGAAGTACTTTCTGTGCCTTTTTTATTTATTTATTTTTTTGCTACAGCATCCCTTAATTTCCACCCTTTACAATAAGCCATACTTTAAACCTATGAACAATTTCAGTCAACCAAAGAACGGCTCCAGGACAAGAGGACAAAAGCCTGCTCAACATTAATACAATATCTAGGATGAGAATAAGAAAAACATGTGATGTGATGTTTTTATCTATGCCATATTATTCATTAAAGCACGACATGAATTGGGCGATGATGCATATCATTTGGAAAGAATAAGTGGTTTTAATTGAATTTACAATCTGAATCACCTGTAATTAGTTCTTCATGTTTCAGATGAATAAGTACAGAGAACAGGCTGTCAGGAGTAGATGTCAAATTAGCTCTCATTGACATTAATTGGATGCACTACACCCAGTGGTAATTATTTTTCTTTTTTTTCCCCCCAGTGTTTTGCAGACGTATCATAAGATGTAAGCTAATTTCATGTAAATAGATGTGCCATTGATATCAGCGGTCCAGTACATAATTTCAATTTAATTAAAAGCAGTGGAGTTGCTAGATAAAAGAAATCCACTGTTTCCTAATAGCAACTAAAATGCATTGGAAAGCCCATCTAATAACTCGTAACATGTGTTTGATCTTCAAACAGCATCTTTTGCTATCGGTCCTGGACACAGTAATGCCTATTAACAGGAGACACTGTGGGGTTCACACATCCTTCACTGGGACAAAATAAAAGGCAAACACCTCTGGACTACAAGGAGCCATGAGAGTAAAGGATGCTGAACTCCCAACGGTAATGTGGTTGGTGTATCACCAATTCCACCCTTGGCAGATGCACCGGAGCTTGCTCAGATAAGCGGCTGTCATTTGAAATGCCGCTATCTACTGACAGTTTGTAGGGCTCAGCGAAAATAGGGAGTGATGCCGGCGTTCTTAGAGAGAAGGGATTTTCTGTCTCTTATCAACGACTGGACAAACTGACAAGATGCCCATGTAAAAAAGCTAGGGGTCAGAGTCAATCAAGCTCCGTCTTTTGCGACAGACCACTCAAGCATGTTGCCATTTGATTTACCGTTATAGGTGCTTATGGATCAACACTTATTCCTCGGCAGGAAAATGAGTACAAGAGTCTCAATCTGGCGAACACGTTACCAGAATGCAGATTTTGTGTTTGGGTGAAGGCTGGATTTGGTATTTTGAAGTAGCACTCTTGAAATTGAACGAACATTAAATACGTCTGTGTATTATGAGATCACTTTAAACTCATTCTAACAGCAACACTCTGAGTCCCTGCAGGAATAACAGAGTTTTGATTTCTCTTGTGGAAAAAATGCTGAAACTGGGGGTAAATGGTAAAGTGGTACACATTTTCAGTTTCTTAAAATGGACCTTTTTTAAATCCTGTTATCATTGACCGTGCCTGTAATTTGCTCCTACCAAAGCCAGTAAAAGGGGCTAAGGACTACAGCTGGGCTTGGTAATGTGGACTGCATAAACAGTGGTGGCGCAGATGGAATGGGACAGAGCGTGATGCCCGGCCAAGCTTCACTTTTGACCTCTGCCGCAGCTCATCAGCTCCCTGTACAGTAATACTTTTTTCTAATAACATACACAGCATAACAATGACCGTATCTGGAAAACTACGGGCAAATCCGGACACATACTCTGCGACACTGTCTGCATTTTCTTATGCTGACTGCGACATAAAGTATCACATTGAAAAGTGTGTCTGTCTCAAACTCAACGTGCAGTTGTTCAGCATCACTAACAGCAAAGAGAACAAAATTGCTCATCATAGTAGTTTGCAGTTTGATTTTGATCTTTCAACTTATGCTGCCTTACACTAGCTATTGAGGTGATTTTTACAGTAGCTGTGGTTACGTGGACAATATTTTTTCAACTCCGACAAAAATTATTCTCTTTAGAGATTCCACCTTAACTGTTTACATGGACACTAAATAAAGGGATCGCTAAGATATATGTTTACATTTAACGGAATAGAACTCTTTTGACATGTACACAGTGGTTTCTGCCCGTCATGTGTCTAATCTGCCAGAAATATAATATATTGTTTTTATATTGCTTCGAGCCTTTTGACCAGTGAGGCAATCCTTTAATCGCCCACAGAGCAGTTTAGTTCGGCTGGCGCCATGTTTCTGTCCCTCTCAGAAACTCGTTTTGTCATGTCACTAATGTTCCCCCCACGCGGGGCAAACATGCACAGAAGAATATTATGTATTCTTACCAGAGAGAAACGATCAGATTAAGCGTTTACATGGATATTAGGCGCTAACATTTTCCTATTCAATTCAGTTTTTATTTATATACCTCCATATCATAATGTTTTTTCATAGCACTTATTCATACAGAGCAGGTCCAGACCAACTCTTTATGTAGTCAAGTGGATTATCAAAGGTTTATAACCCCCCCCCCCCACCAACCCGATTGGGCCGGATCGTGCGAGTCTGTTCTGATTGAGGTGGTTACTTGTGGCCGCTTTATTCTGATTTGGGCAATTATCCCCATTGATAGGTTGCATGTTAACACATTCCACTATACATTTCTCACAGACACAAATTTTTGAGGTCACAGGGCCTGACAACACCACATCCACCACAGATATCAGATTTAAAGATGACTTTGGACGCACAGTTACATTCAGCGTTAGCTTACTGGCAGCTTTCACTTAGTTCAACTAGCTTACTGTGTGTTGCAGTAGCTATTTTTATTCTGAAAAGGGTATTAAGAGCTCTGATAACTTATCAGCGACGATGCAGATAATTAAAGTCTGATTAAAGGACATTCTGAGTTTAACTGTTTTTCAAACTTTTTTTGGGTGGGCCTGAAATAATGGGTCGATGTAGCACTGGAGCCATACTGAGCATGACCCCTCCCCTAACACTATATAAAACTATAGATTTGTGCTACTGGGTTACGGGAGTCTGTCTCTGAGCAGCAGCTCTCACTAGTTCTTCGGCTCAGTGGTGCAGTAAAGCTATCCACCAGACCCTTCAGTGTTTTAGAGCATAGAATACTTCTAACGTTGAACCATTTTTAAGCTTAATTTTATATTCTTGGGGATTTTTTTTTTAATCATTCAGATTTGGCTGGGTGGTTGATAACACATTCTTCTGTGGTGTGACAATAGAACATCTTTATTATTGCTTTACACGGACCATATTATATAATAACATCATTTGCATTCTTCACAAACAGGCACTAAACCAGATGCCTTTCTTTGTTGGTCTGGAATCTGAGGTGTCAGCACCAATTAAAACACACATTTCCATCAACTCTGTAATATGTAATTAAATTTAATTTTATATTTAATTTTATATATTGAAATATTATGACACTAATCAGCTGTCAAACATCAAAATTCCTTTATTAATTTGAATGTAGGTCTAAAGTAAAGACATGATCTTCGTGACTACTTCCACCTACCACTTGCTAACACATAATTTAAAATAAATTGAGTTTAAAGGAAAACAAATTGTAACTGCAAATCCTCACTATATTCGACCTTATAAGGAAGACTGGAGTTAAGCAGATAAATAGAAAAATGTGATCACATTCATCATACTGATATTACCCTAATTGCATGGCACTGGAGAAGGAAATTAAACCTTACACCTATTTCTATGCCCCATTTATCAGGAAGTGAATGGCACTTAGAGGTTTAGCCAATGCTGATGAATTGATGCTGTTAAGGTGTAAGACTGAAATGATTTCAATGAAGTCTCACATGTATTGTAGGTTGCAGATGCTATAGAGGCAACATGGCATTTGCAAAAAAACAAAAACAAATGAAAAGGCAGGCCAGTGCTTAGATGGAATCTGGGATGTCTCTAGTGGAATGACCTTGGCTAATATAGCCAAGGCTAAACTGGTTGCCAAAGATCCTGTCTGATCCAATCAGCATCTTGTTCAAAATCAAGGACTTGCGCTTTTCAGTTTCTCCAGGTTCAGTGTATTGCCATTCCCTTTTGTGAGCTACAGTGCTGCCTTAGAGAATTTAAACTCACCTACCGCAAATCCCTTGTGAAAGCCATATTTGTGTCCTTGAGAGTGAAAATGAAAAGAGTCAATATGGATCTGATTATTCCATGCCATACAGCACTGTTTGATGTTCCACATGCACGCAGGGTGGCTGTGGCTCAGACGGTAGCACGGTCGTCACACATGTCAAAGTGTCCCTGGGCAAGACACTGAACTCTATGTTGCCCCCGGTGGAGGCCAGCATGGCAACTGTGTCCCCATCGGTTTGTGAATGGGTGAATTAGACTACTGTTCAAGCTTAGATTACTGTTACAGCACTTTGGGAACTGTTTCAATGGTTGAAAAGCGCTGTGTAAGTAAGAGTCCATTTACCATTACCACACATTCGCAGGCAGCATTGGGAGACACAACAAAAGCCAGATTGGACCATCATTTTCATAAAGTGGACGGCTCCTCGCAGAACATTACAGTGGTCAAACACAATGAAATTAAACTTAAGAAAAAGTACATTTTATAGATGATTACTGACTCTGAATCAAATCCAGATGCAGCCTGCTATGGATCAAAAATAAGACAAAAACACTCCTGATGTTTCCTAGGTTGCTTCTAAATGTGTATTTTAATTATATGAAATTATAAATTCAGACTTAAATTGAAATGCTCTGTGTTGTATATAATGCAGATATATGATTACTGAGTTAATGAAAATGTGTTGACCTTGTCATATTTTTCATTGTCAGTCTATTTTTAGCAGGAAAGGTTTACTGATGGTGTTTTTTTTATCATTCCTCAATGAAGATGCTAGTATTGTGTTTCACTCGAAATTGCAGTGTTATCACTGAAGCTCTTGATGAGGGTAATGTGAAGCATATTTCATTTGTAAAATAGCACCTGCAGTCTTATTCAGGCTATTACCTAAATAAGCTACATCCCAGGAAACCACATTAGAGGTGTCAGTTCTGGAATGTCATTTGCGCAGACCTGCATAAAAGAAAAATCTATCTGTTATGCAACATGGCATACTATCAGTGTATAGGTTGATATATGGGTGGCAGTAAACTAGAAGTAAGAGAAGGAGGCTTGAGAATGAAAAGTCAATACACTACAGAAAGAACTGCACCTGGTTTCATTGTTCAACATTGAGCGTATAAAGGTCAAAGCGATGTCTTCAACTTGTTTTTAAATTCTACAATGATGTGAAACAGTGATTATATTAAAACCATAACCACTTAGTACTGGATAATTGATATTATTTTAAAAAACACATACTGTAACTGAACATTACCACTGTCAGTTCACAGCAACAATCAGTCTTGTGGAGCCTTGATTCATAATTTACAATATAAAATTCAGAACAGAATGTAACTTTCTAACAAAGGCAAACAAAACAACTAAATATTTATAAATATTTTATATTATTGCAGATGACTTTGGAGCTCAGACGCCTTGAGTGAAGGTTGTAAACCTGGACAATCCAGATTTTTTATTTTATATAATTGGACCGTTTGGTCGTTTAATGGTCAATCATGATACACATATGTGCAGAGAACAATGCTCAAACACACACATACACATTTATCCTCTGCTTTTGACCCATCCGGCCATCCTTCTTCCGAGTGCAGCCTTCTATGGCGACCGGGGACCAAATCCAGTGAACATGCCCTGTCTTGTCTTGGTCAGGGACAGGCAGCACGCACAACCGGGGGCTTCAGTGTCTTGCCCAGGGACACTTCGACATGTGGACAGGCGCAGCTGGAATCAGAACACCGACCCAAGGTGCCAACGACTCCAGAGAGATGAAAGTCAACAGCTCTAATTCCGGAACCACAGCTGACTGACTATGGCCGGGAGCTGGATTCGAACAGTTGAAAGTCCACAGTTTAACCTCCTGCACCACACCCTACCCCGCAAAGCTTGATTAGTTTCATTAATGAATAGAACCTCTTAGGTGTTTGTACTTCCCTAGGTGATCGCCATTAGCTATTTGTTTAAAGGGGACCTATTATGCTAATTTCCAGCTCTATATTTATATTGTAGAACTCCACTATCAGTATCTCTGCATGATTCACAGTTCAAAACAATCCTCATCTTATTCTGGCCCTGTATGCATGTCCTCAGTTCATCCTGTGATTGAAACAAGCCACTTTAGCTCCAGTTTTTTTAAGGCCCCCCTCCCCTCCCTAAAAGCCCCTTTTTTCTGATTGTCCAAACATCCGGAAGCCTTCCCAGGGGCAGCAGCACCATGGGTGTATTATCGTCTCAGCTCCCAGTGTGGAGGTTCCAAAACCAATACTTTAGACTTGCTAAGTAGCATAACTTCTCGTTCTTGATTGGAAATGGCAATTTCCCGAATGCGATCAAGAATATGAGAGTGGTTAGTGAGAACATCCACAGCAGCAAAGATTACAGCAGAACGTCTCTGCTTAGTATTACGCTCATATCACACTTGTTAATGTGTATGTTTAGGAAATGTGCTAAAATGCTGACTGAAGTGGAAAATGTCTGCTGTAACGAAAGTAACGTAGTTAGTAAATGTTAGTCTGTATAGTATCTCCCTGTACCATCGATTATTTCTATGCTGGTATAGGCTACATTAAATCCTATAACTATAAATACACTGTTTTGTGAGAATGTGTATATACATTTACGAAGAATATATTTACACCATAGAAGGCTGACCACTGCTCCAGCTTCCCTCAGAAGAAGGATGGCTGGATGGGTCAAAAGGAGAGGGTAAATTTCAACGTGGAACAGGATTTTATGTGTGTGTTTGAGCATTGTTCTCTGCACGTGTGTATATGTGTATCATGATTGACCAATAAACGACCTTAGGGTCCAGTTATTAAGACGGTAGCTTGACAGGCTGTGCCTGGAGCAGATGACCATATAAAGAAATAGCAAAAGTTTAAAAAACGTTGGAAACCTAGTATTCAGAGCTGTCTGGGGACTGAGCTTTTAGCTCACGGGGGTTACGTTTACATACGTTTATGTTATTATTTGGAACTCTGGTCACGTTTAATATGAATGTCCGACATTGTAAAATGATATATATGACAGAAAATAAGGAAAAGGCATAGGAAGGGATAGGTCCCCTTCAAATCTACATGTAGAGTATACAGTATATGCACAGGTTAAACACATTCCGAGCCTTTTAAAATGTTGAGAATCAAGGACAATCCATCATACGCCTCTCAGCTTTCAGTGTTAATCAGAGAAGGAAACCAAGCATGAACCAAGGCTAGACTGCTTGCCTGTTTTGATCACCCTAATAGTTCATTACCTACTGTACTTCATCGGCCAACATTGGCTTGCTTTTATAGATCCATCAGATACCATTTGATAAACATTTGCAAGTTTGATCTTTGTAAGCGTGATTATAGGACTTCCACTGGAATGTGTAGCTTCAGATTTGCTTCACTTAGTCCCCACATGGTAACTGCTGCCTTTGCATCTTAGTCTTCACACACTATGGGTTTGATTAGAAAACTGAATGAATGCAATGACTCGAAAACATTGGAAAGTATATCAGTAAAGTCACGCCATAGAAGTCACCATACCTATATCAATTATGCACCCATAAAATGGAAGCAACAGTAACTCGTGTGCTTCCCTATCTCACACTTATCCTCTCAATTCTCCCTTTCTGGCCAGAACATCTGGTTGTCTGGTGCAAATGCCGTGTTTGTCAGGGACGAATATCCACTTTGAGAAACATTACATTTTTTACAATGGCATGAGCAGAAGAGGATGTCTTGATAGTTCTTATTTTGTCATGCATCTTTTATTTGAATGCTCAGGGATATTTTGCATGTTCTTCTTTACACCTTTTACTACACTTGGTAAAATAAGTCAGGTGCAGGCTGCTCTGTGATTGGGTAATTGTGGTGAACTCGTATGCTGTGATAACCTCTGACTTCCAAGAGTTGATAATCAATCTGATGAACCTGCAGCTTTATTAAATGCACATGTTTGTAGTTTATGCATATTGTTTGATCCCTAAGCTCATTTACATATCACGTAAGAACCAAACATTGGACCATTGTGGCACCGTGACACGGGTGGTTTCAACCAAACACTGTGTTGATGTTGTCTTGTTATGTTCAATTCGATTTAATTCAATTCAGTTTTACTTCTATAGCAGCAAATCGTAACAGAGGTTATCACAGGGCACTTTTCATAGAGAGCAGGTCTTAATAGTGTTATTTATAGACCCAACAATTCCCACCATGAGCAAGCACTTGACAACAGTGGCAAGGAAAAACCTTTAAGATGCAGAAACCTTGAGCAGAACCAGAACCAGGCTCAGAGCGATAGAGAGAGAGAGAGAGTTCCACATAGAGATGAATTAGTAAAGTAATAGTAATTGTAATATGTTGACTAGATCAACTGTAAATTGGAAATTTAAATTGGGCGTTGATTTCCCTGGATGCCGTCAATTAATTCAACTCTATTCAATTAAAGCCCACAAGATCTAGATCACTATTTAGATCAGAGGATCCACTCTGATGATATGTGCACATCGAAGCAGTGGACACCAAGAGGGAGCTGCTGCTGCAGAGGTAGTGCCCGCAGTACAAGCCTGTCTCCTAAAATCAACACCTCAGACCATGAAACTCAAGTCAGGATCGACCTGAGAGACATTCCTCAACACCAGACATAAATCCACTGACGTTAAAGGCAAACGATTCCTGAGGTGGGCAAAGCTCCCCTTCACATCTCAGAGCTTTCACTGCCTTCACAATGTGTCTTCCACAAGGTATTGAGAGAAGCCAAAGCCCTGGCAGAAGCCACAAGGTTAATGGTGAACATACTGCTGTCAAGGCTTCTGCCTGAGCATGTGAACATGCTGGTGTATCTGCAGAGATAAATAAAACACAGACCTATGATTTGGCTTATTTTCTCCTGTGGAGAAGACAGAAGAAGTAAATTCATACAGCATCTTGATTTGGCTAACTTTTATGTATTTTCAAGGGTAGACCTAGCATTCTGGTGGTAGAAAACTGGTTGTAAGGTACTGTATCAGCTACTCTGCTAATTTGAGTTATTATAAGACATCATTCATAATTCAAGTCATAATAAATAGTGAGGCTAAAGTATTCTGACAGTGGTGCTTCAAGATAAATATGCAAATAAAATATGCATATTCATATTAAGGTACTGATGATAATATAAAGCATTTTTTGTTGTACTGGTACAGAAGACACTGCTGATTTATTTCATTCCAGTCAAATGTAACACAAAAAGAAACGAATATTTATCCATGGGTAATAGACAGAGTAGGGCATTACACATATAAAAAATTTTTTTTATAGTAACTTGTATAAAATGATCCAAGATGAAGGATTCAAGCATCCGGGAGGTGCAGATAAGGAAACAGGTTATTTCTA
Source organism: Gadopsis marmoratus (assembly GCA_036023855.1). Taxonomy (NCBI): domain Eukaryota; kingdom Metazoa; phylum Chordata; class Actinopteri; order Centrarchiformes; family Percichthyidae; genus Gadopsis; species Gadopsis marmoratus. The sequence goes on along the minus strand of JAVQJF010045645.1, from coordinate 3,477 downwards.
GCTCATGTCTCTAAATGTGTTTCACAAAAACAGAAATCTATCTTCATACTGTGTGAGCTTAAGTAGTTCTAGATGTTCAGTCGTGGCAAATGTTATTTGCTGTTAATGACTGATGAATAATGAACATGATAAATGCTTGCACGTTTGCAGCACAGTGTGTCTCTGCAAAAATGTGTTGCCGCTGACTTTTTGCTAACGAAGAATGTGACAATGCTCTGTGAACTGCAGCTGCACGAGCTCCTTGTTACACTGCAGAGAAGGAGGCCAAGCAGAAGGCCAAGGAGGCACACCTGCTGCCTGCTGCCTTTGTATTCCACCTGAATCTGTCATTATAATTTGCAACATCACTTAAGGTTTTATTATAGTTGATGTGTGGCTGTCAGCAGGAAGCCCACACAGATCTTAAGCAGCACCCATACTCAATCTGAAACAGCTGTATGATCTTTGGTAGCAGACAGCAGATATGTGACACTGTCAAGGAAGCCACCCTTGTAAATGGACAACATTTACTGTACATGGCACGATCAAAGTGGGCTAACACGGAAGGCACTGGCCTGACCATTGGGAACAATTTGGGGTTCAGTATGTTGCACTTGGACATGTGGACATGTGGAGCTGGGAGCCCACAACCCTGCGATTAATGGATAATCTGCTCTACCCACTGAGCTACAGCTGTCCCCATCGCAAGCAATCTGTATCTGTACATTTGCTAACCATAGTAACACTTATGTGCATTACAATTCGAGTGTGGGGATTTCCCTGCAGTCTGGACCAATGATTCCCATAATCAGTTATCTCTTCAGGAGCTCTTTGTGACACCAGAGAAGATACACATCAGGTTCTGTAAAGTGCTGCATGACCTGCTGTCAATCAACAGAATTTGATTTCCCCATTTGGGTCAATGCAACACTGATGCAAGATCTCTAAAACTGTTTACCTGTGAGTCCATAGGACTTCATGTTTATGCCTCTTGGTTCATTTGTTAAAGGCCAGTGTGAAAACAAGTTAGAAAATAACTAAAAGACAACAATGTATCTGGGTTTTCCTCAGTCCCTAACCCTAACCAGATAATCCAAACTACAGGCATGAAAGCAAGGCATGCCTTAACAAATGCATATATTTTGAAGACTTAAGACAAAGGAAAGTAGGACAGCACTCCACTGTGACTTTTTAATATTGCCACACCTTAAGACTTAAGTCAACAAGCAGAGGCCAATGTGGCAATTCTATGCAAGATTAGTCCCGATTGTTCCATGAACAATTTAATAGCATGTTGACATGTACGTCATAGTGCTTTTCTGCCAAAGCTGCGTGTGGGTGTGCAGCCTACCTCCAGACTGGAATTCTACCTAGAGGAGAAAACTGCCATGGGGCAAAGGCAAAATCCCCGCCATATGGCAGAAATCTGCGCTGTTTATGTAGAACTATTGAAGATGAACTTGGAGAATATAGGACTATGAGAGGGCTCCTTTGAAGGATAGCTCTCTGTTAAATTAGGTTGGGGAAATTGGAAAGCACATGACAGATCCCCTTGATCTCCACTGACTTTCATCAAAGGTTCTGGACTGCATTGGAAGATAGCAGGATTATTTCTGAGTGTTTGTAGGCTTTGGTGCTGAATTAGTTATGGCTTAAGAACACAGAGAGCCTTCTTGCCATTTAAAACTACACTTGTCTAGCATTTAGACTGCAAGACTGCTGGGGAGTGGGATTATGCTGATGTGTAGATGGAGAACACTATGTGACCCAAGTACAACATTAATGTGTGGATGTGTAAGAGTCCTTTTTCACAGGTCAGGATTTTAGAAGAAATAAACATACTGACTATTGTGATTTGAATCGCCACTTTTTTCAGTTTAAATACAGGTGCGGGCGAGACATTGATTGGCTAACGTTTTCATTTCAAATCACAATAATGAACTTGTGCTCATACAAAAATACAGTTTTCCTAACAATCGCCCAGCGAGACATCCACGAGTATTTGTCTACAAGCAGAAAATCACAGAGGGGCAATCAAGGGCTCTGTTAAGGTGGAAAATGGCAAGACAAACAGGTTGTACACAGGGTTTGTTGGGTCCCTTATTTTTATCCTAATCAGGCCACTGATTTGCCCTTCAGCTTCAGCTAAGCATCATTTTAGCAGTTAACTCATGGCACATTCTGGAGAAAAGACATCAAATCTATTGTTTTTAATTTTGTGTCCAAATGCCAGCTAAATAAAAGGTAAAGTTGTAGAAAATAATATAGTATATTCAGCATAGTAATTCATGTGCAGCAATGTTGTATAATTAAATATGTATTAGTATTTATTAGCAGTAAAAAAGGATGAATACATGGTTTTTAACACATATTGTAAACAGAAATATGAATATTCTAAGTGTTAATTGTTCATAATGAATGAATGAATGAGTATTTAAAATAATAGGCGTAATACACATTACTTTGAGTGATCATGTATAATACCTTTGTAGGTTAAGGTTAGGGTTTAAAATGATAAATTGAACAACAATAAGCATAAACAAGTTATTTATTATATACTAGGTTATAAGACATTTATTAACATGTGCACAGAAGGCTTAAAAGTTCTGAAGACATCTGATTATATGTGATTACCTGTAAGGGGTTATAACCAGGGGCGGCTGGTATCAATGGGCTAGCAGGGCTCAGCCCTCCCTGTCCTTTATAATAAATATAATAAAATAATTGTAAAAAATCTTAAAACAGATCGTCTTCCATTTTGGTGGGACCTAGAGGAGCAACAGAACCAAATAGTCACAAGAAAAATAGAAAGAAAAATGCAGGATATATTGAAATGGGCTTATTTCTTACAGCCCCAACTCAGCGGCATCAGCGTCCAATCATATTTGTGTTAAGTGAGTGACAGACGTCGTGGCACGCCCCCTTGATTTGCTGGGCATTTGGGCTAAATTCATTCAGCCCAGAGACGCTGACAGCAGCGCGGTGCAGCAGTGCTGTGACAGAGTGTACAGACAGGGGGCGCAGGGTCCAAACCATGTTGACAGAACACAAAAAGACTAAATCGTAAATTCAATCTTTCAGTAAAGCTGCTGTATCAATGTTGGGTAAAGTTAACATGAGGGCAGAGACACAATGAGCTGCTGAAGACAAACAGGCTTCACTGTCACGGATTGTGGACTGAATGTTGTGGGACACACGAGCTCTGCGGGGTCCGACGAGCCTCCGACTTCACTGCAGCGAGGCGAGTTTCAGAACCTCGTCGATCAGTTGTCTTTTTTAGATTTAGCCAGTTAGCTGAGGACCTGTAGTTCATCTCTAGCTGGACAGTGGCATGTCCAGACATTTTTTACTGGGGTGGCCCAAGTGAGGCACTGACTTTTACAGGGGGGGCATAAAGTCTAATGGACCTCGGACCCTCTTGGGGGCCAATCTTTCCCCCGGAAAGAATAGTTTTTCTATTTTAAAGTTGAATGCATCAATCTGGTGCAAATTAAGAGC
>JAVQJF010045641.1:0-41340 GCA_036023855.1 Gadopsis marmoratus | reverse complement strand
AGCAGAAGCGACACAACCCCCCCCCCCCAAAACATTACCATAATTTCACAGAACAACAGAAACACCTCATCACAGGACGGAGTGCTGCATCACGTATAGTGGTGCAAAAGTTCAACATTTTGGAAAGTGGGATTATTCACTTTCTTGCAGAGAGTTTTCATCGATAGCAGTCTCAAGTTCGTACAATAAATGTGGAGCTAGCGTGAGGAGGTGATTATCTCAGCGTAGCGTAGCATACTGATTCTTCATAATTCAAAATTACAACGACCTACAGCTTTAAAGACCACTGTTTAACATGATGTCTTTAGTTTAATCCATACACCCAACAGAAATGGAAAAACTACAATTTGTGTTTTCGCAGTCTAAATAGTGCTTCATGTGACGACTAAAGTGAACTTGGTGTGTAAAAATGGTGGAGTGCCCCTTTCATCTATTCTGTTCTGTCTTCTTGAACCAACATTTAGCAGAATGACTCACTCTGATGTTGAAGCCAAACAGGTCGCTGACCACAGCAGACACAGCAGACAGGATGACCACTCTGGTGATGTTGTAGATCAGAGGGTTCACAGTCAGACCCAGCAGTCTGAATGGAGTATCCAGCTCCTTGGGGAGGTAAGAGGGAATGTAATGTTATATGACACACCTCCAGGCAAGGAAAAGATCAAAGCCAGAATTTATTATGGATGAACGGCAACCGGTAATAATAACTCCACTGGGCCTTCATTTGAAATACAACAATTAAATTACAATACAATCAAATTCATTTTATACCCCTCAGTACAAAGTTATGTGGTGGAAGTAGTAAAGTAATAAAGTCATTAAGTAATAGAGTCAGGATGCAGCTGCTACGTGCAGACATCCTGTTACCTTCATGCTTAAGGTTAACTTGCAGACCATAAAAAACGTTCATTTTCCATCACAGTTATTAGGGATGTCTTGAGGCAATCTGAAGCGACGTATAGAAGATGATTAAATTGTTGAACATTAGATGGTGCCAGTAGAGATATGGATAGGAAATGAGGGGATGCAACAAAGGTCCCCCGCCGTATTTATACCATGGTCAGCATCTTAACACTTAAGCCATGTGGGCACCCACATTTTTAACTGACTGATATCAGATTTAAGTGGTAGTAATAGCTATTTTCTACATGGACAATGGTATGAGACATCCCTCCTAATTGTAATGTAAATGCTATTCTGCATTCTAACCTCTGGGCATTGTTTAAAATTTGTAAGATTTCTTGCTTAAAAACATTAAAGGAGACTTCTGACTCAAAGACTGTTCCATTCCATAGGAAACCTTTCAGTTGTCATATAACTCTGGACCTGAGTCAGGGCACATTTGTTAACCTAAATGTGCTTTTTAAAAGCTGTGTGCACCTGTAGCATGCAGTTAAGTAAAAATAATGGTTTGTGAGACACAGCATCAGTGGTTTCTCATATTAAAAGACTTGGTTTAAGATCTGAAGAAAAAAATATTGTAAAAACTTTGCCAGTACATATGTTTAAGGCATTGAATACTTCATAAACAAGTATTTACAATATTTTTCACACACATGAGAGAAAGGTTTTGGCTCTGCTGGTGGAACACGGTGAATGCCAAAGAGAAATAACTGCAATAATAATTTAGATAGATGGCTTTTAGATAAAGCCACTCTCTATTATAAATTAACAGAAAGCTGTAAAACAAAGGAGCTAAATTGTGCGTACCTTCATTAGCTTTGTAGCTAGTTTCAAAACGTTGTTCACTATATTGAGTTCTTCTTTCTTATTGGGCTTTTTCTCCATCTTGAGATACAAATTGATCTGCAAGCAAGAACAGTTTTACACATTGTAAACTGTACAATAAATACATAACACTTTATTGAAACCTGCATTAAATGATGCTTACTATGAATCAGCTAATGCGTTGCCCACAGTGCTGAACCCACTGAGAAATAACCTGCAACTCCAAGTGTTTTGCAGACACAGGTTCTTACCTGCTCAGTGAGCAGCATTGAGGAGTTGCTGTATTTGCAGTTGGTCTCTGAGCCCAGCGTGGCCAGTCGTAGCAGAAAGAGGATGAGGGAAGAGGCCCATACCATCAGCTCCCAGTTTGTCAGAGACTCTAGGAATGTGTTGTGATTGTGCAGAACCTAAGAAAGGGCAAAATGAACAGTATTTATAATCTGCTAAGTACCAAGCAGAGCATCTAAAATATTTTCTGTTTGAGATTTACGGCTTATCTTCATTCAGGTAATATGATTAGATGGCTGCATGTTTTGTGGTTGCCTTCCTGTTATTTAATCTCTAGACACATTCTGTTTGAACAGCGTTATTAAATTCATGTTCTCAGATGTGTTCCAGCAGATGTGACTAACCTGGGCACAAATGATGACTGAAATGGACAGCGCTAAAAGGAAGATAGTGGAGACAATGACGTCAACAGAGCGCTGCGGCCCTCGTCTCTGCAATGAACAAGCAAGTCACTGACGAACCATTACAAACCAACACAAGTCCATGACAACCCTCCAGGAACAATGTACATTAATTAAAGAACACTGGCGCGATAAAGCAGGACCGAATACGAACCCTGAGAAAAGAGCGTAGGGACAGCCACATCTTTATGTTCTGGACTTTCTTCAGCCTGAAATGAGGGATCTCCGATTTCTTAGCCTTGCGAGCTGAAGTGAGGTGGCTGAAGTACTTGGCAAATAAGAGTCTCTGTTGGGGGAAACACCAACATACACTGTCACAGATGCAATGCCCTTGGCAAGGTTTAGTCCTGCAAAGAGTCAAGTGGGTGATTCTGTCTCAGTTAGATATCTCCAAAAATACCACCTCTTAACTGCCACTAGGGGGAATCCTTACTTACTAATAGCAGTGAATAAATGGATTAGCTGGATTAATTTAAATATGTTGCATATACAACACACACACACACACATAAAAACTATAATCAGATGTAATAATACAAAGGCTTTTGCCAGTATGCCCACATTCAAGACATTCAAGAACCATGTTTATTGGACATTCTCAGCCTTAGTAATGTAAAAAGACATATTGATAGTGCAAACCAAAAAAAGCTAATAATAATAATAATAATAATAATAATAATGTCACTCCTATTTCTTACTTCTATTTGGGGTAATTCTGAGTTTTGGGAACAGTTCCCATAATGCTTTATAATAATAATATTGCCATGGAGTTAGTGGCTACACCTTGAGCTGTTTTGTAGCCTATATTTCTTTACATTTTGCTAATGTGGAATGTGAGAAGTCACGCCAAATTAGCGGATGCTGTTTGCACTGTAACTGTGAGTACAGGCAACTATCACAGGATTACTTCTGATACAGCACAAAACCTCCAAATGTGGTGATTATGAGATAAAGAGCTGGTTAGTTATAAGGGGCATATTTCTTTTTAAGATTTCTAAGCAGATATATGGATGTTTATCTGAAGCATTTATAACCCGGAAGGTGTAAATCAAGCTGAACCTAAGAGTATGCATCATGTCTGTGTATTCAGATTTGACTGAAATTAGCAGCTGCCACCTGCCAAAAACAGGGTAAATGTTGGCTGTGGCAGGTAAAAATATCAGGTCGCCTGCCACCATGACAGATAGGTTTTTCTTATATTAATACATATTATTTTGAAGTTAAGAATAATCACGGATTAAGGTTATATATGTCATACTCCATATTGTGTATTGTCAGGTAGCACTCAGTGTTTACAATTCTGAAGGGTTCTATAAACATAGATAACAGGAGTGACAAAGACAAAAAAAAAACTGAGGGTAGAAATGTCACAGCTGAAGGAAAAAAAACTTCCTTTCAGCCGCTGGTTATGACTCGGAGATTAAGAAATCAGATCGATCAGGTTCAGTGGGTCGAAATGGAAACTTAATGATAGGAAAGTAAAAACTCTAATTATTGGACATAACTACACATGCCCCGTTGGAAAGACATAACTGGATATAATGCACAAGAGAATGCTTCAAACAATACAAAGTCACCTGTTTGTACGTTCTCTCGGCCACACACATCATGAAGAAGAACAGTCCTATGAGGCAGACTCTTTGCACCGTTGTGATCAAGAAAAAGGCGTAGGCCTGGGCGTCAGGCGGCCCCAGCGCCATTTCTACCAGCTCCGTCGGGGACAGGGAGCAGAGGCTCGACATGTCCAGACTCAGAGATGAGCGGAAGGCGAAAGGAAGAAGTGCCAGGGTGGCGGTCATCAGCCCACCAAGCACAAGGTAACCCATACCCTGCTCCACTAACTTCACCTGTGAACAAGAAACACAAGGGGGGAGACACGGGAGACATCCTGTTATGGTGCGACATTTTTATGCTGATAAAAGCTACAGCAACTTCTTGACAGTCTACTCAGTCAGACAGCATCATTGCATTAAATGAACTCAGGTGGAGTATGATTTTGCTAATGTCTACAAGTGATTATGTATGTCTGACAGCCTAAAGTAGTTTGGTTTTATTATTCTGCACAAGCAGTTTAGGGTTTGTAACTCAAAGCAATCTTTTACCTACAGAATTAATACCAACATAAAGAGGATATCGCGTACCCGTGTGAGGATGATCCCACTGATCTCCAACACTGACATGTCTGCTTTCTTACACTCGCCCTGCTCCCATATTATGGCACTGACACGGTCCTTGGATGGGTGACATGCCTGCAGCCAAGACAGCTGGTTCTGAAATTAAACACAATAAATAACATCCAGTTTACTGGTGAGTTCCAATGTGTTAAAAGTGCAAATTCAGATTATACAAGATGGTGATGGACATAGTACACACATACATACATACACAGTCTACATGAAGTCCACAGTGGAACTTTGACTAATTCTAACGATTAAATATTACAATATTTAACATTAGCCATAACACTATGTTGACGCAGGACATTTGTTAAGAGAAAACCAGTTGAAGAGTATTTAAAATGTTTGGTGATCTTACTCCAGGGATTCCCTGCTGTAGGCTCTCGTCATCGCTGCTCAGAGTGGTGGTTTGTGGGAGCACCATGGCAGCGTTGTACCTCCCGTTCCCCTCACTGTCACTGCTCACTGTGGAGGCGGAGTCAGGCCCTTGGAGAAGCTCCTCCCACATTGCATCATCAGTGTCGGAGGCCGGTCGAGAGCCCACACTCGGCCTGAGGCGCTCCACCTCTGGAAGTTTCACCTTGATGGAAGCCCCAGTCCCTTCCTGTGTTCAGTGTATAAAGAGTTGTTGCAATTGTGCTGAACTGTCTCAAACAGCATGTTCTAATTAGAAATACAGTACAACACTAATGCAAAGTACACATCTAACTCAATTTTTTAAAATGTCTGTACTTAATCTCGACAACAATTAAATTCTTGTCGTATATAAAAAAAAAAATACATCTTGCACATTCAACTCTTTTCATTAACACACAGTGTAACAAAAAGTTTTACCTGAGGTCTTAATGTGGGTTTGGGGTTAGACTTCAGACTTCTTTTCCTAACAGAACACACTGGTGTAGATGTTGGCCGAGTTGTAGCAGGGTGTCTCTCTTGGTGAGGCGTTGGACGAATTACTTCCACTGGTTGTACCTCCTCCTCTTCCTCACTGGAGAGCTCGTCAGATGCCCCAAATCCTGACTTTCTTTTGTTCTGTGTGAGAGAATATCAAGGCACACATACATCTTAAAAAGTTATATAAAGACATGTATGAATTTGACAAATGCCAAAGACTGTGCTACAATAGTGTAATATAAAACAACCTTCACAAATTTGTGTTTTAGCCTCTTCATGTGTGATACGTAACTTAAAATGTCTTTTCCAAAAGGTGACTGACATTTTATGTTTTCCAGGAATGAAAACAAATTTACAGTTACACACAATTATACATTACATAGTTACACCTGAAAGCATTTGCAAGTACACCAAAAAGCTGCTGAATGTACATTTTGTTCAAACCTGTCGTTGGAGTGGAATTAAAGACCTTAAGGCTAGAGCAGCTTTGAATACAATCCTCTACAGGAAATTAACAAAATAATAAATACAATAGCCCTAGAGTAAATATGACATGAACAAAAGTTCTTATATTTATTATGAGCTCGAATCACAGTCGCGGAGGTTCATCGATTAAATTAAAGATAAATTCAGGTTGGAATCAATCCGCCTTTCTACGAGACCGCAAACAAAATACAAATCTACAGGATTCTGAAAATGACTATACTGTTGACATAGGTTGGTTCCTCCTTTGCTTCATACCACAGTGCTGAGACTGACTAGTGAGATTGACTGACTGTACCCTCCTCTCTTTGTTCTTGTATAATCGCTGGCTTTCTTCAAACTGCCAGGGTCCCCGCTGCTCTGTGTCCCCGCTGTCATTCTTTTCTTCTGATTTTTTCAGCCCTCTGCCCTTCCTCGGCCTGAAGGAGAAAGGATAAAAATAACAGACAAAGATAAGAGGTTGTAGATGCAGCAGGCATCACAAAATGAGCTGAAAACGCAGGAGTGGAAGAATGACCAAGTACCACAGTGGCTTTAGAATATCTCTAGGTTGATTTTGGTTCTATTTGTGTGCGTAACGTGCCAGGAGGTGAGAGTGTGTTGGTAAAAGGTAAATGAGTGTGCAGTGCCTAACAATGAGAAAACCACCTCCGTCTGCGCACAGGGCTGGAGGTGCAGCTGGCAGCTGGGCTGCCCGGGGGCCACCGGCTGGACTCGGTCGACACAATCTGGCAGTGCACGGTACCCAGCAGCAGCATCAGACACATGGGCCCAAACACCTCGCTGGCAGTCGCCCCAGGGACCTCCAAGTACAGCACCACTGCTGCCACTGAGGGGAGCAAAACATTTGGCAACAGGAAACAAAACGGTCTCTTAGGGGAGCCATTATAACAGAATTCATGCTTACTAATGAGGTCTTTCTGTGTGGCTCAGGTGTGATGGGTAACAGCTTTATTGTTGCACATAACTGAATGCAGAAACTGTGGCAAATGGACATACAAAACAGTACATACCAAAAACCATGTACTGTATTTATTCCCTTTAATTGTGTTTCCATGGCTTAGCAAAATTAGAAGTGAAAAACCTTCTTAGCCGTTTAACACTCGTCTAAAGGTTTTTTACTGCAGCAGCAGTAATGTTTTAGATGAAGAATGACACACACGCAAAATGTCACTATTGCAATAAAAGTATTTTAAACAGTAGCAACAGGTTTTGTGTGTGTGCAGATTCGCTTTCTGAGTTTTAAAACCTTGTCTTGACTTGCAAGTCATGTTTGTTCATTTTATTATAGCTTGGCTCCAAAAGCACATGAATGGCTGCTAACTGGATTATAGAAAAGGCATTTAAAAGCATTACTATTCTTCCAAACCTCTTTTCCAAGTTACCTTTTCAGAATGAGACAAAACTGAACACAGCAGGAGTCAGTTTACAACATGTAGTCTGTTACTTCCTCTGGTTCATGTCATTATGTAAATGTTTAAATTAACTTTCAAATTTGTGGTGCAGTTCTCCAAGAAACTGACAGCCCCAGTGTGAATAGACATTAGATTGGAAATTGCGGGCTTACGTTGCATGAAGTACAGCACGAGGATACATGAGGAGATGGACTTGGAGGTCACCTGGATCCACCACTGGAAGAAGAACGGGAACAGCAGCACTCTGACCAGACCCTTCCGAGTCAGAGCTGTCCAGGGACTCTGTGGTTTGGTTTTGCTGAATGTTGATCCTGAGGGGAGGAATGAGAGAGTCTCTTATACAGCTTCACTGAAACCATTATAGATGCATACAAATAGTGAAACAAGCAGAGCACAGTCAGAAAGTGCAAAGGCAGAAAATGTATTTGTTAGCGTGTAGCTGTGTGTGACTGTACACGTAGTAAATGTGTCTGTCATCAAACAAACGAACAACAACTGGGGAACTACCCTTCATTTATCCTCACCTCTTACTAAATCAACGTCGATGAGGTCTGATTTGATGTGACCTGTCCTCTTTGGTTTGCTGTCCAAACCCTAGGTGGGTGGTAAGTGGTCATTTCGATTTAGTGGTAATGCACAAGATAAAAACACAAACGTTTATTTCTTTACAGAGATTTGTAGGTGTCTTACATTCAGATCCGCCTGCTCCAGAGACTTCTCCCAGACTTGTTGATCATAGGCCCCGATCTATAGCGACAGCAGAACTTTTATAATCCTTTTCCTTACTATGTGTTTACTAAGTATTCACAACCTCAGTCAAATTGAGGTTGTCCATGTTTACCGCACCGAGCTTTTGCTCAGTTAAAATGTAAAAAAATTGTTTAAAATCGCATGTTTGGGCTCACATTTATGGTAAATGATTCCAATGAGCTTTACAACAGAATGCTTTTTTACCGGTTTCTGTAGGGACTGATGGCTCAAAGATGCAGTGTCTTAATAAATACACTGAAGTATATGGCTGTCACCTGGCATTTAAAGACAGCAATTTAAAGAGCCTCATACACATCATGTATAATGCCCTCTGTCAGTATATTCTTTTTAATAAATATTCATCTCTTTTCTGTAATTGAATCTTAGTTCCATATTTACATGTTGTACATCATTCGGCCCCAAATTTCACACATACACCGATCAGCCATAACTTTATAACCACTGACAGGTGAAGTGAAGAACATTGATTATCTGGTTCTGGTTACCATGGCACCTGTCAGTGGGGGGGATTATATGAGGCAGAAAATGAACATTTTGTCCAAGTTGATGTGTTGAAGCAGGAAAAATGGGCAAACGTAAGGATGTGAGTGACTTTGACAAGGAAACAAACTGATGGCTGGACGACTGGGTCAGAGCATCTCCAATACTGCGGCTCTTGTGGGGTGATCCCGGTCTGCAGGGGTCAGAACCTACCAAAAGTGGTCCAAGGAAGGAAAACCGGTGAACCGGTGACAGGGTCATGGGCGGCCAAGAGCTCATTGAGGTGTGGGGAGAGCGAAGGCTGGCCCGTGTGGTCCGATCCAACAGAAGAGCTTCTGTAGCTCAAACTGATAGAAAGGTGTCAGAACACACAGAGCATCTCAGTTTGTTGCATATCCTCCTGAGAACCGAGTAAAAAAAAACGAAAGAAAATTCTTCCATTTCAACTTTCTTTGTCTCAGCATGAAAACAATGTTCCCCTCGTTCCACCCAAACACACAAGATATCGTTGGAAATGCCAGGATGTCCTCTATTTAGCACACCCGGACTTAGCAGGGTAGCTCAAATGAGTCAGAAGATATGGACCAAAAGCCAATGTCCACTGCAGAGGACATAAATGAAGAGGCTGGATCTCAGGAGGATACTGGGCTGTGTGCCCATGCTGCCATGACGTTATGGCTGATCGGTGTACATTCATAACCTAAAATATATCTATAAGTTGTCTCTGTGTCAACGTCACCAAAATCTACAGGATTCTGAAATGTCATGCCCATATTTCCTTTAAAATTTTAAAATATGTATCTTGCCTTCTCTTGGTACCAGGATATTCTGGCCATTGTCATCAGATGCCGGAACCAGTGACGTCAGGTCATTTCACAGAGGGCTCAGGAAAGAGAGAGGACTGGGCAAAAATCCAGATTTGTTCACTAAACAAAAAATAAAAGGGGGGGCACACACACACACACACACACACACACATACATATATATATTTAACGTGACATAAAAGTAACTAAGAACAGTGATAAACAGAAACTAAACATAATGTTAACGTTAGCTGCACAAGCACTGTAACGGTAGTTTAGTTATGAAGCAGGCACCTGGTGGTACCAAGCGAACGTTAGCTACCAATAGCTGCCAGTTAGCAGGTGGCCAAAGCAACTTACCCGAAAAGAAGAACTACGGGTCGATTTGGCACACACCGAACGATACCTTTAGCAACCATCACAAACAGCACGTTAAATACTTTGTCATCCGTTTCAGTTGCAGCTGTCTTGTTGTCAAATTGAGCTAGCTACTAGCTAACGCGCTTTACGTCACCTGCCACTTTTCGACGCAAATAATGGCTTGTCAATGTTGCATTTATAAATGACTTCCGTCACACGCATACGTCCAGCTATCGATACGTTTTTTTCTGGCTTTGTTTTTTTTTTTTGGTATGTATTCTGTACTTCGCCAACTTCACTCCTGTTTAATGTTTGGGTCCAGTCTTCCGCTTCCCTTTTCCGGGGTTTTGTTGCGCCTGTATGGACACGTTTGTTCCCGAAACAGTGTCTCTCAGGCGGAGTTTGCGCCTGCTCAGGTTGCGTCCTCAGTCACTTCCCGTAGGTAAATGACAGACCATAAACCGCTGCCGTTGTCTTTAACCTCGAACCAACCATTTGCCCTCTACGCTTCAACATACACACGTCGACTGATGGAATTTGTCGCACGGTGGTTGAGGAAAAGCGACGCCTGAAAGGCAGCTTTAAGGACAAAACCGCCACGTACACATGTTCCTGAAGTTGTTCCGAACACTCCAGCCAATCAGAGCGCAGCAAGAGACGGGCACAGAACATGACGATAATGATTAGGGCTGCAGCTAACATCGTTCATTATTCTGTCGATTACTTTCTGAATTAATCGTTTGGTATATAAAATGAAATTCAGGGCCGTAGCCAAAATCTTCAACCTCACAACCGCCGTACAAACAATTTTGACAAACCACCCCAAAAAAGCCAGTGAAATATGTGTTTTATATGCTATTATCAATATTCATTTTACTTTTAAAATATACCTGTGGCTTGCTCCCCACACAATTGCTTGAATGCTGTTTCAAAGCCTTTCCCACAATGCCAGGAATATAATTCTGGTGGATAAATTCCAAACCTCACTTTTTAAATGTATCTTTCTGACTTTATACAGTCCAATGTGAAATGTATGTGAAATTGTACAATATGAACGCCTTCTTAGGACAATAAAACCACCAAATTATATCGAAACAATATCGAAGACATGACACTTGGTGTCCTTAATGGTGGCTATGGCCCTGTTCAAATTGCTTTTGTACGATCAACAGTCAGTTAATGATCACATAAGACCAAGAAATGCAGCAAATCATCCCAAATGAAAAGCTTGAAAGACAGGATGTTTTGAATATTTGCTGAAACAATTAATCAACTCTCAAAATTGATGCAGATTAATTTACTTATTGACTAATTGTTTCAGCAATGACAATGATGTGGATGATGTTTTCATTTTTTTTTTTTTTTGCTGGCATGCAAAACAACCACAAACCACATTGCAGATACATACACTTATATATTTATGATTTTGATGAGTATACACATTAGAGAAAACCCTGTAACACCACTGCAAGACACTACTGTCTAGTACTACTTTCTAAACGGTCCATTGTGTAGTTTAATGACAGTCATCTGTGCACCAGTGTTCAAAATGATAAACAAATCAGCTCTCTTGCGGGTCAGTCGACAGTCTGTCAAGATAGATAGAAAAAGAGTCATTTGTCAGGCGAGACCTGATTGTCAGTTGACGGTTGGTCTTGTTCAGCTGCACACAAGATCTTCGCCTTGACCTTCTTGTTGGAGGAAATGATAAAGTAGGGGCTGAGCAAGGCATAGCAGGAGGAGAAGAACACCCTCATATCAGCCACCACTGGTGACACCTTCGCCACTGTCAGCATGTAGATCCAGACCACGTTGTCAATCCCGAAGAAGACCACGTACAAAACCACCAAGGTGACCACTGTTTTGGCTGCCCTGGTCTCTGCGCCGCCGCCTTGAGAGCGACGGATCCCTCTCACCTGGCGGCTGTGGCGGTGGAGAAGCAGCAGGATGTAGCCACTTGATCCCAGCATCAGGGCGACAAAGGCAAAATCCCGCAGAGAGATCGCCACCCCACTGCTCACATAGGACAGGTTGTCTCTAAAGTTCACATGACAGAAGCCCAGGTTGAGGGTAAAGGCAGGGACGGTGCCATTACGTGGAGCCATAGAGAATAAAGGGGCTACGATGCATATGGCCATGTTGAGGAGCCACAGTCCTGCAAAAGTGGGGAAGACCAGGGATGGAAGTGCAAGCTTCAACCTGGACAAACGGGGCCCAGCGGGGGCAATGGTCACTGCTTGAAACACACTAAGCATACAGGTGAGGCAGACTGACAAAGCCCGTCCAATGCGGTAAGCATAGATCACAACCTTACAGCCGGGATCATTCAGCAGGTCCCTCAGCCCAAACAGAGTCATAGTCTGGGGGACGCCACGGGTCAATAGCAGCATCAGGTTGGCGAAGACCAGGTGGCACAGGATCATGTCCACAGGAAGGATCTTGGGTTCAGTGTAAATGATGTGGGCGTATGCCAGCAGCACCATGGTGTTCCCCAAGACGCCCAAACCTGTTTGCAAGAGGAAGGAGACCCCTTTGATGGTCACACACAGATCCATGAAACCAGGGCCTGCACTGGACATGATATGCAAAGAAGACAGAGAATCAAATCTGTTAAAAATACACTACACTCAAAAAACATCCTCCATGTTTGATAGAATACTAATATTACTAGTTAGCCTCAATATAATCATGTCATGTGGTGGATTTCTTTCAGTGAAAATTATGCTCACCTGAAGCTGCAGATGAAAAGTAAAACCTGTTGTGCAATAACTGTTTAATAGCCTGTGTAAGTACAATTTATAGTCTCCGATGCCCCTCGAGATCACTGGCCAACATTGACGTGTTCAGCCTAGAGTTTGGCAACAAACTAAATCTGACTCAGAAGGTCTCAGAGGGCAAGAACTGCAAAGGGAATATACTACCAATGAAGAAAACATGCAATTTTTTAAGTGTGTCTTGCAGTCATGAACGTTGAAACAGTTTTGTCTGTATTCATTCCTCCTGTTCATCACTTCCGACCTATTCCTCCAATGGAAGTGACGGGGGATCAATCCAAAATCCACAGTCCTCGTTCTGTACAAAAATGAAACATGAGGTTTCAGCAGTCTGAGTTAGACCAATCAAATCAGTATCTTCAAAACCTTTTAGTGTGAATTTGCCTCTTTGTGGTTCCCAGGGCGCTGCAGCAGACGGAAAGTAACACAAAGAGGGAATTCAGTACTAAAAAGACAGAAACTTGATTTGTCTAATTCTGGCTGCTGAAGCATTATATTAATTTCAGATAAACTTTGGAATATATTTTTGTGCAGAACAAGGACTGTGGATTTTGTCCCCCATCACCTCCATTGGAAACATGCTAGGGAGGGATAATTTTGTAGCCAGTACGAACAGGAGGGATTTCAAATGGGTTTCTGTTTCAGTGCACATATGGGAATGTGAGTATTGTTTTAAGACAGACTTGAAAAAAATGTCTGGTTTTAATGTGACATCCTGATCATCCGCCACAATAAATAAACACATAAACACAAGTAGGAAACTATGAGTGCAGCTGGAAATTAGAGTAAAGGTGTGATATCACACTTTAAACAAACGTGGCTTGAGTCTGCAAATCACCCTCATTTTGTACATGAATGAAGGTGCTCCAGGCTGTACATCAACCTGGCTTTCCAGAGTAGTTTTGGTGTTTAATATTGTGAAATCCATGATCATATCAAGTAATTGAGCTGCCTTAACGTGTGTGAATTTGTACGTGAACTATATGCATTTGAGTTGTATTCTCCTGTAGCTAAATCCCAAATGTCAGTTTTCAGTTCCTATAGACAGAAAGACTTCAATCTTCTGAAATATTATAATGCTATTTCCCTGTAGAAAACAAAGTTAAACAACCCCTCCAGGGGCAACAGTGAGCGGTTATTGTTGATGCAAAAGCAGCCTGATGATGTCCTGAATGGGCCATCAAGAGGTTTTTACATGTGCAGCTGGTGCTTTAGTTTGCGCTCTTTCCCTCCTTCATGTCCGGGGAGCATGTTAAAAGACACAGAGGAGCAAGACAATTAGCTATATTAAAATGCATGCCTGTAATAATTGGGGGCTTAGGGACAACCAGCCATTATTCATTTACGTTCTTAACTCTCAGAACTGACACACGCTACAACAGAGGTTTGTAATGCGTGCCCAGATTTTCCAGCACTATCTCCATACACCGTAAATGTCTAACGTGTCTTATGTTGAAAGCACTCTAACCTACTTCTCAGTTCTACGTGGCTGATTTCTCAGTTGCAAAATTCAGATTGGGTTTGTGTGCTGAGAAAATGTTGTTTGAGAAGCTTGCTGTCCCCTGGGAGTGGGCTTTGGAATAAGGCATGATACGATGTGTTATTTCCCTGTGTGTATTTTTTCAATCTTACATGTTTACATGTTCAGAGAGCTAATTAAAATGGCAAGTTGAAGCATGTCCTTCTCAGGGGATTGCATCATGTACAGCACGCTGCATTGGAAGGTTAAAATCCAGCCCCCCCCCCACATAAGATGTGATTTTCTTGTTTATGGCTGATGTAAATTGTTTTTCCCATTGCACTAATTCTATTTTGATTTTACATGAACTGATTCCGTTACCACATTATGAATAGAGGTGAATAATACATACAATATATATTATAATAGAGGTCATATTAAAATGGACTGTATATGCACAATATCTTGGCTTCTGTACATGCATTAATACATGTGACACATCATATTGTATTTCTGATTTTAAAAAGAATGTGGATCAAATAAAAGCAGTTAATGGTTTGCACAATATGAGCTATACTGAAATGAGACGTAAACATTTTCATACCGTCGATGTCTTTGTTTAAGATACTTTGCGGAGTGACAACAAATGCATTCTCTTGCATCATTATGTGCTGCATTAATCAGGCCACTTCTCAAGAGTTTAAGTTAGGTGTTTACGATACATCTCGAGTTACTTTAGAGATATGTTACTTTTGAACCTTTTGCACCTTTAAGTATGCTGGTGAGGGCAACAGCTTTGGTTGGTGAAGAGGGCATATTCAGTGCACCCCTCACTGTGCCAGTTAATCTGTCCCACAGCAAAATGTGGTTTAAGAGGCTTTTGGATTTGCAGTCTCCTGTCTGTTGCTGATGGGCCTTAGACTCTTTATTTGCATTTCAGGGGAGGGGAGCACAATTGACCTCCCATGACCTTAGGTTTGAGTTCCGACTATGTCCACAGTATGCTTTCTGCCTTTCTTCTATCTTCTGCTATATCTTTTCAACAAACAAGCAAAATAACTCAATCGTGTGTCATATCAATTTTTCTCTGTTTTGTTGTTTTTTTTATTGTGTTTTCTGTACCTTTAAGTCTGTCTGTGACATATGTTTCACATGGCTGCAAGACAAATCTCCCTTTGAGGACAATAAAGTAAAATTTGCAGTGTTCTGACTTGTAAATGTAAAGTAGAGGGGGGTAACAAATAAATTGGATCCTTTAAGTTAAAGTAACAAATCAGTATCACACTGTAAAAATACTATTCTATTAGTCCTCCATTAAAAATGTTATTTAAATAAAAATATGTAAGTAACATTAGCAAAAGGTACTCCATGGATAAAAATGGCCCCTGTGAGTGTTACACTATTACTATATATATTATATCATTGGATTATTGTTACTGATGTGTTAGTGTCATTCAACTGACTAACTTTGACTAGCCAATAAATTATTGTGGTGGAGTTAAAAAGTAAAGCACAATATTTCCAATTGAATGTATGAAGTAGCATAAAATGGAAACACTCAAGTAAAGTACAAGTGCCTCAAATTTGCATATTGAGTAAATGTACTTAGTTACATTTCACAACCTTATTATGTATAAATAAACTGACTCAACATTATCAATACCTGAAAACCTCTTTTAACATATATATTTAATGTGGTTATTGTACAATAAACTAATCTCATTAATGGTCTCATTGTAGTATTTTCTCTTTTAATTTCAGTGGAGGACTTATGAAAGTGCTTATGAAAAATGGGCTTAATATGCATTACCAAGTCCCTGCTGTGGGACATGTTGCAGTTAAATCACGCAACCCACCCACACTGGTTTGCCCTGATGACATCCTCACAGTTTAGGTTTAATTCCATTTTTAGCGCTTTTATTGCTTTGGATGAGTTACACAATCATAAATTGGATGCTGTGTCACACTCTACAAATGAAACTACAGGTGATCTATCATGCAAACTGAGTGGAACGTCCTCTGGCTTCCACTTTCACCGTTTCTACTTTCTCCACTGGAGGACACTGTGGTGTTGGTATTTGACTAACCAACACAAGAGAGGTCTCTTTAATAGGCAGTGGCTTTGAAAAATTGATTGCAGAAGTGAGAAATACAAAAGTAATGTAAAGGAAGGCTGAGTAATTAGAAAAAATATTCAATAGTCACAGTCAAATGGTGACAATGAGAAATTGCTTTAATCTTTTTTGAGTATAAACATGAGCCGAAAAAATATTATGCCCTCATTAACACCACTTTCTCTGTCCACCTGTTAGATCACCCTGTGAATGAATCCAAACACAGCTTTCTCTGTTATCCTGTCAGTCTGAAACCCATTGAGGGGACAGAAGCAGTCATCTGAATTGATCTCAAGTAATTGGAGGCTGAGGGAAGAGAAGTCAATGGCCCATGAACAACAGATTCAGCAAACAGATTCCTGTTTGCAAGTATAAGAACACAAATAACCCGACCACTTCAGGAGAGAGGGATCAGGGACAAGGTCCACTTCAGACCTTGTTGGCGTTGACTGTTCTCAGGTAGGGGTGTAAACGTCTGCAGTGATTTTTCTGACATCATTTTGAATGCGAAGTATTACTTAACATTCAGAAAGACTTCATAAACAATACCTGCTTTATTTTATTGGTAATGTTGTACTCTTTTCTATTCCTGCAGGGATGCCATCAGACGGGTTAGTCCGTGGAATGCTCTATCTGTCCCTCACTGTTGTGGGAATCCCAGGAAACGTTGCAATCATCCTGGCATTCCTCCTCTTGCTGTACCACGAGAATCGGCTCCTCCCGGCTGATGCCATTGTCCTGCACCTGGCCTGCGTCAACCTGCTGCTGGTGGTTGTTCGCTGTCTGCTGGAGACTCTGGCCTCCTTCCACCTGGCCAGCATCTTTGGAGACCTTGGCTGTAAATCTGTAATCTATATCTACAGAACATGCCGTTCCCTCTCAATCTGGCTCACCTTCGTCCTGAGTGCCTACCAGTGCCTGAGCATTGCCCCTCCCGGATCACGCTGGGCGTCAGCCCGCGTCTTTGTAGCCCACTATTTGGGGTTTGTGTTCCTCTTCCTCTGGCTCCTCAACGCCTGCATGAGCTCGGCATCCATACTCTTTGCCTTCGGCACCCAGAATGACTCAAGCCTAATAAACCACAGCATCAACGTAGAATTCTGCTTTGTTCAATTTCCTTCAAAGCTGTCCAAAGATGCAAACGGGGCAGCCCAGGTGGGCAGAGATGTAGTGCCCATGGCACTCATGACCATAGCTAGTCTGATCATCTTGGTCTTCCTTTACAAGCACAGCCAGCAGGTGAAGGGGCTCCGCAGCCGCAGTAGTAGCGGCGGGGGAAGTGGTGGGGCCGAGCAACGAGCTGCCAAAGCCGTGGTAGCACTTGTGACCTTGTATGTGGTCCTCTATGGGGTAGATAATGGGCTTTGGGTGTACACTCTGACCGTGAACCAGACCATGAAATCCTCGCTGACCTCTGACCTGCGTATATTCTTCTCCTCACTCTATGCAGCACTAAGCCCCGTGGTCATCATTGCATCTAACAGGAAGGTGAATGGCAAGCTGAGATGTGCAGTGCAGGAGAAGCCTGTTCTGGAGAAAGCCACGAGTCTTTCTACTATATGAGGTCCGCTGGGATGGCTGATTGCTCACAGGGCATCAGAGGAAGCCAAGATGATGAGGACTACATTTTTCTAAAGTCTGGGTCATGCACGGGTCATTCTGTCTTTGTACATATCAGATAAATAACATTTATTATAGGAATTGCAGGAAAGACTTTCCTTTTCTGTGTAGTGGTTTGAGTGGTTGTGAATTCATGATAATAATGCTTTTTCCTAATACTTATTCAAATATCTTTGAAGATATGTTGTGAATGAACTGATGAGGGTTTAAAACCTATAGCTGTGGATGAGATGGTGAACATGTGGGCAGGGGAAACCTGTTCAGTTTTTATTATTTATTGTCTCACTGTCTATAATTAAGAAAGAAAACTGTCATAACAACGCTGATACTCAATACAGACCTGTATGAATCTCGGCTGATCTGGCACTATGGTTCTTTGTTTGTTTATTCGTTTTGTTCTCTCCATCTTAATTGGCTGGAAGAATTACAGCTGGGTGACTCTGGGCTCAATGTAGCTGTCAAATGACTTCCAGCTGCCCATTTAGCTAATTAAGGCTTTGAATAGAACCTGGGAAATGTCCCGTGCTAATGAAGCAGGTTAATTGTCCCACAGAGGGACTATATTATAAACTATATTCTTTAGAGAAAAAATATTAAAAAGATATTCATTACTCAATACAGTGCTGACAATGTATGTCTGAGTTCTTTGGGTGCAGTTATAAGAAGAGGAGACTTTAGGGACACAAAGCTTCGGCTTGGCACAAGCCCTGAAAAGCTTGCTGTGGATGTGGCAATGTGGGAATTTTGGAGTCATTATGCAATTGCCATGTCTTGGAGAAGCAAGGGCAGAAAGACAGCGTGAGGACATAACAACCTCTGTGAGTGACAGTCCAAAAGACATAAAGTGGGGCTGAGAGCACTCTGTGAACTCTGTGTCGCAATGCAGGTGAGGAGGAGAGGAGAAGTCCTCTTTCCGTGCTTGTGCAGAACAGTTGCATTCAATACCAGATTGACATCAAAGGATTTTAAAAGCCATAAAATAAGGTTGATCTTTTGTCAAAGAGCAACATTCACTTTTATTGTAAAAGTTGCAACCATTAAAACCCTCCATAATGTGACTATGTCTTTTGGGAAGCTCTCTCCAGATGACATATTCCATGTGTCTTACCCTTCAAACCACTGAAATCTGATTGTAACTTTACACAGACTCCGGTGGAATGAAGGATAGAATACATGGATGGTTTCATTAGAGCAGCGAGCGAGGAGCCTCCGGTGAGGAATCACTGCAAATGAAATAGTTGACACGGCGGATTTCCTTCAGCACGTTCAATGATGTCATTCTTGCTTTTGCTGTTGGGAGAGAAGTGGCAGGTTAGTTAAAATGAACAAATACATGAAAAACAGGTTCCATTTGTGTGTATGTGCGTGAGTGTGTGTGTGTGAAGGGTGTGCCAGGCACTCCTCTCCCTGTGCAAGACAAGACCTGTTTTCACTGTTTTTTCATCCTTCTTGGGTCTTTTGAGCCCAGTGAATGCAGGGTGATGTTAAACATGTAGAGACCAAACCCACACAAATGTAACCCTCTATTACTGCCTCACTCCCAAATCGCCTTTCCCCCTCCAAGACTTAATTCTGCAGCTAAAACAGAACTTATATAAAAACAATGCACACTGTCTTGAACTTCCAACTGCAACTCACCTGCTTGTCATGGCACAAGATATCAGGAAAAATAACACATCAAAGCACCAGTGCTTCACATTTACCAAAGAAATAAAACCTACAAATGTTAACTTTTCAGTTTTTTTTGGTCTGTAGTTAGACAAGGTAAACAACACAAACCTGTACAAAAGTCGCACACCAAAAAAAGCTGTCAACCTGTTCAGAACGTTCGGTTAAGTTGAGGGGTTGCAGTAAATCCGGCCAGCCGATCCGCCCTTGCCGTGCCTGATGTCAGTCTGTTTACCTGCACCAGGTACAAGCATTTTTGTCCCCCGTGTCCACCAATGGTGATGCAGCAACAGGGTTAAACCTCGCCCCTTTCCTGCTTTGTCCACACCCTAATCTGGCCCTTTTTACTCAGGAACTGAGTAAACCCAACCCTCTCCACCCCCACAGAAAACCTTTTCAATTACACAAACATCAGAATCTGAATCACTACACTCACTATGTGCAACATGCAGAGATTGGTGCTGGTTGTACTGATGCAGGGGCAAATTGGCAACTAATATGGTAATACATGTAAAAACAGTGCAACACAACACAGCAACACATTAATCTCCCAAAATCAATTCTAAATAATGATAATGACACTTGAAAGCATTTTGAAAGCATCGTCAACCTGCTTACATCAAACTGATCAATTAAATCAAGTAACCTTGAGAACTATTCTAGATATTAATCCCATATAAAACATCCCTCTGATGTTTATTTTTTCCAGTTAAGAAGAGTTCTGGCTGACTATAGCAACTGGAAACATTGGGGCTTATTACTGTGGTGAAAATGTATCAGTAATAAACACCTCCTGCGGTACTTTCAAAACCCAAATTTTATGGAAATGACAGACGTATTAAGCCCTTTTTATGTTTGCTGATACCGTCTTTGCCTTTCCTTCAAAGGGATTTTGCTTTAGGCGTGTTGTTTAGAGGATTTATTCCCTGTTTGAGTGAAGCTACTGGTGGAGAATGCCATAGAAAAACTGTACTTTTAAGTAAATTAACTAATTTAATATATTCTTTAAGTGCAGGACTGATTGTGGGAAAAAATGCACATTGTGGAAATGGATTTTAAATTAGTGCGGTACCTATTTGCCGTTCTTCTGGACACATATAAAGAAAATATTTAAGTGATGTGAAACAAGCTCTAAACTCTATCTCAGAATACCTGCGAAGAGGTGACATGAGTTTAACATGATTTTTATTTTACTTTTTGCACTCTTAAGTTACAGAGTTGTATGTGTGTGACCCATTTCCTTGCAACCACCCAGTTTAACACAGGGAACAAACACAGTCGTGTCTCAGCTTGCCTGGAATGCTGCAGTGCACGAAAGCCAGGAGCGCTGTATTCAAGATGGTGAGAAGAAGTCTTACAGCGTTATGGGGAAAGTTTGGCATGTTCTGTCTTGATGAACACAACAATACTACTTGATTTATCCTGATTAAAAACCCATTTTGTAAAAAAAAAAGGCTGAGGTGCCGGTTTAATATCCACGTAAATCTGCAGGTTCTGGGGTTTAATGGTTGACTTTATAGTTCTGACAGCCAGGATTTTACTAGAGAAGCGAGAGTTTGACATTTTGGGAAATACAGCTTATTCGATTTTGAGGGTTAGATGAGAGGATCGATATCACTCTCATACTCTATTTATCATGTAGTTATATAAACAGCTAGCTTTGCTCTGTCCAAAAGTAACAAAATCTTTAAAGCTCACCAATTCAAATGCTACGTCTTTGTTTGCTTTTTATGTCCAAAAACCAAAGTGTGAAAATGACATATTGTGGTTTTATGGGTAGCTAAGTTGGACAGAGCGAGGCTAGCTGTTTCCCCCTGTTTTCAGTCTCTGTGCTAAGCTAAGCTAACTGGCTGCAGCTTCATGTGTACCATATAGACATGAGGGCAGTATTGATCTTTCCACCCAACTCTTGGCAGGAATGCAAATAAGCCTTTTTTCCCAAAATGACAAACTATTCCATTAAATGTAATATACAGTCAGTGTAATGTTTATAGGAATGTTACAAGACAAAGCATCTTTTTATTCAGTAACAACACTTGAAACTGTTCTACTACAGTGTCCACACAGTCTATGACAGGGAGCCTCCCTGTCTGTATAGCAGATTACGCCCATTCCCAGTGTACCAGGGAGGACATGGACCACACTGAAGAAGGGTGGGGGTGGGGTTTAAGGCTCTGAGGCCCCGGGGCAGCTGCTTGCATCTCCACCACTCTCAGGTAAGATATGCACTGTGCTGAGACTTGAAAGACCTTCAAGATGCATTGCTCCCAATCCAGCAGTGTATCACACTAAAATGAAGGGAAAAAAGAAAAAGAGAGGAAGGAGTGGAAAAGAAAAGGCTGGGTCACTGAGTTGGAGAACCCCCCCCACTATAAACAGGCATGGAAATGTTGTCAAATGAACTTCTGAGAAATAACTGAACATCAATAATGTTTCACCAGAAAGATGGGAGTCACAGTTTGGAAGCTGGGACCTGCCCTAACGTGAACCAAGTATCAGTATGTGCTACGTTAGTATTCTGTCAATATGTGGCTTATAATTTATTACTCAGGGGTGAATTAGTTTGTGTTTTATTTTTATTCAGGTAGTCTCTCTGAGATCAAGATCTCTTTTTAAAGAGAAAGATACATTTCAGAGAATTATAAATGTATATCAGGGAGGAACAGGGCTTCATTGACATGTCAGTTTGCTGAGATTTATCCTTTGATGAGCCAATCCAGTGTCCCTCAGGGACGCTGATTCATGCTGAATGCTGTGTGAATACATAAACCCTGTGCCTAGATTTTAATCTCTTTAAATGATTGCAGTTAAAAGGCAACGGTGGGGCTCAAAGTGGGGGTTTGAAAGTTGAGTTAGTTGTATCTGCAACTGCCTGCTCAGTAGGTTATTTCTTTATTTTGAATAAAATGCCTGAAAACGGAACCAAATCCAAAACTCAGCACTCAAAAACTCTTTGTGACACTCCCAAATATCCTGCAACACAGCAATCCAGGCCTCTACATACAGTAGTTACCCAGATATGAATGTTAATAAATGTTAATTTTGAATTATACTGTATATATTCATAAGTTTATATTTTGCATTTTGTATTTGTGAAGGTTATTAGCTCTCAGCTGAATACTTTGTTAGTAGTGCTGCAGATGCAGGCAGTAGATGGAATATCTTACATCTTGGGAGAAAAATACAAAACAAACTTTGCCCTTGAAGTAACTTTGAAATGAATTTAAAGTAATAGCTGGCCATTTTGGAATCTGCTGTCTCCAGAAGACTGATAACACTGTCCTGTCTGTGTGGTAAATATGAAGCTAAAGCCAGCTGGTAGGCACATTTTGTTACCTTCGGACAGAGCCAGGCTAGCTGTTTCCCCCTGTTTCCAGTCTTCATGCTAAGCTATGCTAACTGGCTGCGGCTTAATTTTTACCAGACAGACATGAGAGTGGTTTCTCTCCTGTCATCTAACTCTCGCCCAGAAAGCCAATAAGGCTATTTCCCAAAATGTTGAATTAGATACATAGATAGATACACATAAATGTACTTTATTGATCCCAAACTTGGAAATCCTTGTGTGACAGCAGCAGGTTATGCAGGCGTTGCACGGGAACAGTAAATACACAGTAAATATACATATCAACGCTAGAAGAGAGCTATTCCTTTAATGGTAAAGATCAGACGTGTGAATTCCTAAAATGCTGTATATTTCTCGAGGATTTTCTTCACTCACTGACTCGCTGTTTTAAATCACCCAGCAGACTTTTTAACCAAAAAGTAACATAAACTTCTTCCTGTCAAATTTACACTGTAGCAGTAACACGGATCCTGCCCTTATCTTTCCCATCTTTCCCCCTAAATGCCACAGAGGTGGAATTTTCCATGAGCCACTTCCCTGAGTTCACTGTGGAATGCAGACAAGATGGAGCAAGCCTGCAGAACTACGGCATCTCGGCAGTAACAGTATGTTGAGGAACTTAGCTTGCGCCCATCATGTCCAACTCGTTAATTATCCCTTCAAGGGGTTTGCTAAGCTAAGAGTCAAAGTGGAGCTCAGTCCTGTAAGTTGCCACTGTTGCTGTTGATTGCTATGAGGAACCTGCAGAGGGTCCGTTTAGGACCAGTGATCTCAGCCGTCCGCACGATCTGATTGTGTCCAGGAGCCAATTCATGCCATCAATTTATTCATTCGTTTTGCTTAAGCAGTTTGTTTCATTAAGTGAGTTCAACGCATCACTCAGTATGTTTGTCCACCTGAGTAACTCTCACAAAAGAAAGCCCTTAAAGCAGCAGGATGTTTTAACACAACTCTAAATTCAAAGCTGTTGAGACATTTACGACTGCTCTATTAAACAGTCGGAGATTGCTATCTGTGTGCCTCAGAGCAACAGACCGTGTAAAGTTATACAACATGGGCATGTGCTGACATAACAGCCGCACATTTTTCATCTCGCTGCGACCATCCTTCACACAGGTGAAGAGCAACGTTGTGGAGAAAATGATGAAAAGATTGTGCCTCTTTGGAGCCAAAGTTACTGTCTGTAACAGAGTGTAACAGGGAGAAGTCTGAGAGTCCAAGTGCAGTTTCCACATATACGTCCTGTATACATTTACAGAGTACTTATATGTACCACACAGTCCTATACTATTAATTGGATGTATATAAGATGACATATTGCCTGGAGTGGGGAGCTGCTCACATGTGAGCAATAATCCGGCACACTATGAAACATTAAGTCTCCTTGTGCTTTTGCAGAATAAGTGGTGTCACTCCACCCACTTAAAGCTGAATAATAGATCTGATGGATCCTCTGTGTATCATACAGCTGCTGTCAGAGTAATTATGAAAAGACATGAGTGGAGAGCTCACGCAGCCCTGTCAGAGTTTATACGAGTCGAGTGTATCGCAGTGTCACGCTGACTTGGAGGCTGACTTTGCTTTCCATCGTCTGCTGAGGTGGACCACCTCACAAATTAAAGGCACACTCACTGGTTTCATCACCCGCGGCCCCATTGTGCTCCTACATCCCAAAATGTCCAACCAGCTCACTTTGGACTTTTGAAAACATTATTTGTGAGCTAGGAGGACATTTTGAGAGTTTGGGTAGCTGTTAAGTATCTGGAACTGGGGCAGGAGAGGGTGCCACCTGTTGATTCTTTGTGGTACTACAATAAAGGGGCAACTTGAAAGGGTAGATTTCTAAATTGGACTGGGCAATATGGCTGAAATTAGTATATAATTACACCTTGCTCTAATCTTGTACTAATTTGCACTAATTTGGACTGCAGAACTCTGTGAAAGATCCAATTACTTTTACTCACTTTATTTACAAAGCGTCGTTACTCAGAAGTCCATCAGGTATAATTCATATAGACAAAGAACACTTGTATCATATTTATATAATAGCCTGGAAAAAATTACCTCATTGACCTTCATTTGGATGAATGGCAGGGAAGTGCTGCTGGCACCCACTGAGAGGTGTTTTATTCCCCTGGACTATGTTTATATATATACATTTTCTGTATGTTACTGGTGCTGTTTGATAACACCATATGGCCATAGCAACACAAAAGGATTCTACTAAATTACAATAATCAATTATATTGAATTATTAGTGCTTAGCTCTATTCCTAGAGCTATTTCTATTCCTTTAAGAGGTAAAAAACTGTGTTTGTCTGCACACAACACACTATAGATGGCAGCTTGATTATAAGACCCAGAAATACTAGACCACTACCTGGCTCCTTGTTTTCTGTATGCCAATTATTTTGTGGTAATTTGGTGAACCACGTTTTAAAAACGAATGTTTACCATGTGAGCAGAATATAAATTAAAATAATTTTGAACTACATTTTGACGGGGGCTGCATGATTACATAATAAAATTCCCAAACAAATCTGCAAGTAATAAGGTTACCAAAAAGCAACTGACACATAGTGAACCTGGGACTTTGGAGGCCTCTGGAGGTCTGGGGGCCTGGTGCAGTTGCCTGTTTTGCCTGTGTGGTAATCCAGTTTGGGTTGATACTTGAAATTAACGTCTGCACTTGTATCTACATAAAAGGTGACCAGCAGCATGAATCAGCTCTAGATTTATATAAATGTTGTCTTGCATTTGTGCTATCTGGAAGAGCCTGGTGTAAAGTTGAGTTGGACAGATGGGGCTGCATTTACAGAACAGGCTTGTGATAAAAAAAAATCATACACAACACATGCTTACGGTGTAGAGATGTTTTACATATAAAGAGTCAAAGACCTCCATGCATCCCTAACACACATCTGTAAAGCCAAAGTCATCTTAAAATATGAGAAAACCAACACAAATAGGCAGGACAGCTGAAGTTCAAATGTATAGTTCCATTCATGACAATAAAGATATTTTTGGTAAGTAGGCAGCGGAGGCCACTAAATCTCTGTAGTGTCACAGGTTTTGTTTTAAAGTCTCAATGCACTGAATAATGTATTGACTCATTCGTCTGGAGGAGCGCCACAGTAAGCCAGACGATCAATAGCACAGCAGCGGTGCCAGATTAGCCTTTATAGAACTGCCAGGTATTTTCACTGGCACAGTCTTGTCTGTCACAGCATTAGAAAACTATTCTGGTGATAATAATTAATGTCCTGGTAGAGAGTTGATGGACAGGTAAGTGCTGGTGGTGTCCTCATTCTCAGTTCATAACTGCCGCATGTCTACTGTATATCGGCACGATCAAACACAACACAGATGTTCTCATTCTTTTTCTGCATCATGGTAAATATCTCTGAAGAAGCAAACGTAGCATGATACTCATTTGTCTCAAGTAAAGAGCACACAGTGCATCCATTGTGGTAAAGCTAAGATGACGGAGGGAAAAGAAGCAACACTGAACAAAGTTAAATATGAAGCGGGTGATTTCGGTGTTTGGTTTGAATAACAAGACTAAGAGTCTAAAGCCATGCTAGCAGCTTAGTAAAGCTGTACTTAGGAACAGCTGTGCTTTGAGCTAAATGCTAATCAGCATGCTAACATGCTCACAGTGACAATGCCGATGTGTAACAGGTATAGCTGAGTTTTACCATGTTCGCCATCATAGTTTAGCACTAAACACAAAGTGCATCTGATGCTGAGCTGAGGTTTTTGGTCATAAACCAGCACTGGACAAAAAGAAATGTTAACCTGATGATGGTGCTAGATGAAAAGCCAGGGGATGACCAAAGTTATTACAATTCATCCTGAGGGGAACATTCATTTCTGTACTAAAGTTCAAGGCAATCCATCCGATATTTCTTGTGATATTTTGGTCTGGACGAAACTGGTGGACCAACTGACCGACAATCCCTGATGGATTTGAACAATCCCTTTAATGCTGTAGGACCACACCAACAACAAAGATTATTGTTTTGGTGAAAATCTTCATTCGTGTTCTCTTCACACATTTCATTGCAATGCATCCATTCACTAAGTCTTGATTACTTACAGTTGCGTTGACACCTGGGAGCTGAGACAGGTGTCAGAAAAGAAGAGAATAGAAGATTATATTACTAAAAGAGAACCTATCCATCTCACCTCATTTAAATCATTAAACCATGAACACGTTTCCCCTCACACAGCAGTGATCTGTGTCTCTAACTTTCATTTTTGACCCCTCTTCCACTGTACATCCGCTCCACCACCAACCTCTTCTCATCCTTCAACTCACTCACACACACACACACACACACACACACACACACACACACACACACAAACAAAACACACACATCTGGCCCATTTAGGTGGATGGTGTGAGACCCTTTCACCTCAAACTCTCTCCTGCTTACCTCTACCCCCCTATGGTCTGTCAAGAAACACTCATTAAAGGTAGAGGGCATTGGACACATCACCTCATCACCTCCCCACAGGACCGAGGCTCTCCACCTGACCTTGGAAAACGTCCAAGCCAGCAGCACATCGGGCCTCAGGAGGGGAGAGAGGTTCGGGTTATGGGATGAAGGTCAGTATATTGCAGCCTCACTGCATGCTGAAGAGCTCTGCTGCTTTTGACACAGGAGGAGTTTGTTAAGGGTTTCACTCCCCCTGAAACTCTTGACAGGTCAAATGTTTTGCATTCAAATCTTCAGGCCTGGGTTTCAGCTATCAGAAATATAATGTGACATTGAGTTCTGTTGGGTTTCCCACGAGACGTTCCCACATTTAGATCACAAGGAAAAACCACCATTCACTGACGCTTTCATCTGAAAATGTTATATTGCTTTCTTGAAACACAGAGTAGGCAGAGGCAGAAAAAGAAAAGTCCATTAATAAGGCAGATGGAGTCTAACGTGGCATCAACCAGGGGGTCTTTTAATGATTACTAGCTGTTCATAGATCAAGCAGTCCAAGACAGGAACAAAGAACGCTTTGAGGGGGACAAATTCTCTGCTCCTGCTTCTACTTCAGAAATCAGTAATCAAACCTCTGAGACTCAGATGTCTGCTCTTGGTTTAAAAAAAAAAATACAATCAATCATGGTGACTCCTTGGACAACAGTATGACTTTGTGAAAGAGAATTTTAAATAAGATAATCCACCAGCAAATGTTGGATCCATAAACTTAGAATTCCTAAAATCTCCAAAATGAATTGTTTTGAACTTGCAAATCAATTAATTGTGCTATTTAGTTTGTTTTAAATGCAGCCCGGCTCCACGGATGGCAATGTCGGTCAACTATCAGATGGACTGTCATGAAATTTGGTTCCCCAGAGGATGAAACCTGCTGATCTTTTCCTTTTAGTGCCATCATAAGGCCAAAGTTTCACCTCATCCGATAGTTTGGTTCATGGTCATATAGCTGCAAAAGTAATGACTGTCAGCTATACTTTGTCTTTAATGTTAGCAATCCTCTCAGCTCTGCGAAGCATTTGGATCTTTCAGTTCATTTTGTTGTGTTTTTACAGCCTGCAACTTTATTGCTTTGCTTCAGTCTCACTATTCTCATCAGCCTCATTTCCAGCTGCAGCAGCAGTTCATAAACCGACTCCAAGATACCTGCCCAGCACTAAATGGCTGACAGATGAAATTAGCAACTGGCTGGTTGACATAGTGGAGCGTTTAGCCGAGACCAAAAACAGAGCAAGAGGAAAAGTGAATATTGGATTTACATTTACCAGTTGGACAGAAACACGACTCCAAATGAATGATAATGCTGCTCTGGGTCTCCTGGATTTATACATAAGTAACTGTTTGCTAACACATTCTCCACATCAACTTACATAATAACATGATAGTGATGATATGTGTTATTACTACGTTTTTCACAAAAATCCATTCATGCATGATGCAGCACAAGCACGCAGATATTGATTTGAACATATTGATTCTTGTTACATCTGTCGCCAAAATGTGTTTCCCCCGTGTGTTTTTCTGGCAGTGTGTCTTTATTTCTGACCTCTGGATTTGTTGTTGGTTTGCTGCTGAAACTTGTTTGTTTTATTTTTTTCTTAAAATAATGATTCACACTTTGAGGGAAAAAAGCAAACAGCGGGAAAATAACCTTCAAATTTGACATAATCTTACTCCCTGGAGTAAGATCAAAGTAAAGACACACCAGGAGGAACATTGTTAGTGGATACAGACAATGGTGTATTCTCCTTACTGCTATTTTTCACAGATTTGAGGCGATTTCAGGGCACTTGTCAGATATCAGCATTAAATTCATATTGATGATGTAGTGTGAAGGAATTCAAAGATGCGTGTGCTTTCACAAACACCAAACCGAGCCCTGATTTAATAATACCGCTGGTTTTCCGTATCAACACCTCACACATTCAAACCAAAAAGGTCAAAATCTGCTAAAGAAAGCATTACGGATTGCAGAACAGCACAAAAGTGACACCTGCCAAATTTAAATGTATATGCTCTGGTTTGTCTCCAATATGTCACATTTGCAATACATTACATTGTTCAGCGTCAGCCCTCCCTGAGAAAAACATGCTGTTCCTTGCTACAGTGCATTATGAAAGGTTGCAAATGGGCTAATTTGCAGCTTTGACAGCACCAGTCTCAGCAAAGGCGGGTAGTAATAGGTTTTGAGGTGCCGCTTCAGCGACTGCTGTGATGGGAACGCTGTGGCTGAAAGTAGGCATAGGTCAGGCTTCTATGGAAACTCTGACAAATTAAAAACAGAAAACCTTTGACATTTATCATGCTAGGAGTCTGCAAAGGTCATTGCCTGTACATGCCGCTTTCATTTTCCTTCCCTGTCCCCTCTGGACATGTTTTGCTGTGATTGCTTATAGCCTGCTGGAGCTGCAGCCGGGGGAATAAGGAGCTGTGATTCCAGAGAAATACTCACACAATGACATTTATCATACAAGAAGCAGATATATGGAGTAAACAGAAATGTAAACTTATGCATTCTCTCTGCTGCCGCTCTCCTTTTTCCTTTTATTTATTTACCACACCAGTGATACGCCAGTTGTTAATGGGCCCATCACGAGCACATCAGTTTCATCAGGATGCTATTTAGAAGTAAACTGCTGGTGTGCAAAGAACAACCATGGGCATGTTATAACAAACTAAAATTAATTTCTGATTTCCTCGGGATACATCATTCCACACCATAAACACTGAAAACTTGTAATCCCATTGGACCATGACTGTCTCATTTAAATGTCAATATAATTCCCATCATTCACAATTTAAAGTGCTCCCTAGAATTTTCCGTTCATCTCGTTAATGCTATCTTATGTGACAAGCCAATTTACTGCTGGAGTTGACCAAATTGCTTTAGCATTGTAACGCTAACGCTATAATAAATCCTTGACGCACTGTTCCTCCTCAGGTAATAAAAAATAATAATAGAAACCTATACACGTTTGCCATGAAATAAATGTTTCATCGATTTCCGTGGCATTACACACGGCAAGAGATTGCACGCATAAATCGGATACGATGCAGCCGGAGAAACATAACGTGAGGAATGCAACAGAGGTTGCCCCTTTTGCCCTCTCGTTGTCAGAAGTGGCATTAGTGGGTCTGAAAGCAGTGTGAGAGGTGACACAAGCAGCGCTAGGAAGACGAATCAAGCAGATTATAGCTCTGAAGAGAGAAGGGGGGGGGTTAGCAGGGCCAGGTTGAATGCTGGTAGGTGTCATTTTGTGTGCCCTTTCTGGGAATTACCACTGTGCATGACCCAGAGCATGTCTGCTTAGTCACAGTCTGGGGCTTCTGCTGCCGTTTCCCCCCTCCCCCTTCCTCTGGCAGACATCTTGGCCAAACTTCCAATTGACCTGCTCATGGCCAACAACTTTGATAATCCCTAAATTCTCACACAACTTGAACTGAAATTTGAATTCTACATACCCCCTCTGTGTCGGTCAGGTGGCTTAAACTTTGATAACATGTCGGCACGTCTTAGCAGAGAAAACCCGGGATTAGTCGACTCGTGGAAGCTATTGTGGGAGAAAGGCAGCATCAGACGTTGATCATCGGTTTAGGTGTGGGAATATGAATGCGGAATCACCAAGAAGCAGTCAAAGCTTGAAATTCTGTGATTAAGACATGTAATTGCAGCATATGTTTAAACCACTCACCGGAACAGACATTTCAAACCAGGCATATCAAATGTGCTATAAAGGATAACTGGTGGTATTCTATATTTTTCCGTTAGTCAACAAATCCCATGAAAAGACCACAATTAAAAATCGTCCCTATTATGTTTGAGACACTCAGTGCCAAGCCTGTTGGTTCCTATTGAATGAGCTCACAAATATATAGTTTAATAAAAAAAAAGGGGCACTGTAATTTATAGCAAACATTACTCAAAACTGGGATACATGGAACATTTGGGGGGACAATTTTCAGCAGCAGGTTAATACTCATTTAGTGCTGTACTGTGTATTTATAGCAGCAGTACATAAACAGTGCCTTTGTTCTTTAGGGCAAAATATCATTAGTGTGGCTCAAAGATGTGCTTTTATACATTTAAAAAAAAACAATGGAGGTGAATGTCACCGAGGAAAGAGCTGCAGTATATCAGACTTCGGCTACACAGACAATACTTGTTGATCAATTCAATGTTGGATTTGGTCTTTTAATGGGCTTTGTTGACAATAAGAAAATACAGAATATCGCCATCCTTCTCCTTGAAAGTAATAGTTCAGCATTTTGGGAAATAGGCTTATTAGCTTTCTTGCTGAGAGTCAGATGAGAAGATCGATACCACTCTCATGTTTGTATGGTCAGTATGAAGCTACTGCAAGCAGCCAGTTAGCTTAGCCTAGGACACAGACCGAGGACAGGTAGCCTTGCTCTGTCTAAAGGTAATAAAAACAAAACCTTATATCTGTTTGATCCTGACAAAAACCGAAGGATTGTGTTACCTCTGGACAGAGGTCAGGCTAGCTTTGTACCCCTGTTTCCACTCTCGGTGCTAATCCAATACTAACCGAACGCTGGCTCCAGCTACAATTTACTGGATATGAGAGAGATATTACTCTTCTTCTTGGCAAGACAATGAATAACGGAGTAAAATGTTGAAGTATTGCTTTAAAGGTAATATGGTGTTGCATTAGTATAATATTATCAGTACATTCAATTCTATGGCAAATGATGTTTTTTTATTTCTACACTCACAACAACTAATCCTGAACCATGACTATTTTGAAGCAATGGGAAACCAGGATGGAGTGGAGGACTGGAAGGGGGGGGCTTGTCTAATAATATGTCCCACTGTGCAGGGCTACGACAAAACCAGCTTGAGCTGCAGCCAACGTGTTCACAGGAAGCCACTGTCACGCGCAGAAACAAAATCACTCAGCCTGCAAGGAACGATGAGCAATTACTTCAAGGTCCTAATTAAAATAAATTAGGCGAAAAGTGAGACAGAGAAAGAGACACAGAGGGAGAGACAAAGAGGAAACAGTGTTACATTAAAGTTAAATTGTCATTTTTCTTGAGATAATGACTGTAGGCTTCCATCAGTCCCAAGAAAAAAAAAATCCAAGACATGCAACATAAATCCATCTTTCTTTCCCTCAACATGTTTCTCCCTGAAGAGGGTTATCATATATTCATGACAGCACCGTGTCTATGTTTTCTCCTCCCTTCACATCCCTGTCTGTATTTGATGTCCTCCACAATCCAGCCGTTGGACACAGTGTGTTTTGAGAGACAGATGAGAGGAAATGATTCATTCATCAGACAACACCCAGGATAGAAATCCCAGCTGACCTGCTGATCAGATGGTTGATATTGCAGCTCTTCCTCGGTGCAGGTGCCAGGGTACGCTTATTAGGGCTTTCAGTGGAGCATGGCGCGTGGGTCATCATCTCTCCCGTAGTGACTCCGTGTGACAGCAAACACAAGCTAGCCTCACCTCTGAAAATGTGCACATCGCACTACCTAATTCAAATGTCAAACCAGATAAGGAACTGCGGGGGTGATGGTATGATATGAGGGCTGGACGGGCCTGTCAGAGCGGTAATTATTTTACATCAAGAAGAAATATGTATTTGGCCTCAGCTGTGTGTTTTCGTGTTTCTGTGGTCATTCTGTGGGTAAATGTGTCACATCAGAACTTTGCGGAGGCAGATATATACTCATCAAAACTTTTGTGATTGCTTTGGACTGGCAATTTGAAAACGCAGCGCTGAGGAAGATGACTGAGTGCAGCTGTCCCTGGTGCTGACATAGACACACAAGGACTTGTGTGTATTTGCGTTCCCTATCTGTAGGTTTGACACTGACAGACATTGCATTGCATTAAATAAAAATGATTATTCTGGCGTGATTTTTAATAATGAAAGCCTGATCAACACAGTGTCCATCAGTGGGATTTCGTCTTGATGTGGATTCATGGCAAAGTGCTAAATAAACAGATTACAGCGCTGCATTAGACAGCAGATGAAAAACCATCTGCGATCATGTTTTTTATGTATTTTTATTACTTTTATTATTCAAAATAGAAAAACGTCTCTGCCCATTTAAATGTGTGACAGGTGAGACGGGGAAAGACAGAGAGAGAGAGAGAAAGAGAAAACAACGTACCAGTACCCGATGAAGGTCGGACAGTGTGCGGGAGTTCTTCTCATTATTACTTTTATTATAAAATCAAAATCAATCAAATTAAGGTTCATCGGCACCCAGAGATACCTTTGAATGCAATGATATACATGATTTCTCCCTTTTTTCTGTTTTCTCTCACTCCTGCTACACCTGCAGTTGACAGGATAATGTTAATGATTGCTACGGCCGGTTTACTGGGTGCATTTGCTCGTATCATGTGATGCACTTTCTACGCTAATTATTACCATTGGTCTAACTTGACACCTTCCTCACATCAGAGCCTTTTATTGTTATTGGTATTATGATTAAGCGAGTGAGGGGATAACATGTTCATTAGACCGCATCTCAAGCTTGTTAGTCAAAACTGGTTTTAAAGCAACTCTGAATGTGTGCCGACAGTGGTTATAGTCACTGTCAGTGGTGGAAGAAGATCCTTTATTAAAGTAAAAGAAGCAATACCACACTGTGAAAATGCAAATCAATGTCTTTCATTGAAACTGATGCAATTAACATGTTTGAAGCTGGTCAAGGTGGAGCCATTTTATTTTACAATTAAACCTACTATACCTCCATACTACTAGTGCATATACATTAAATACTACTGTATAATTATACATGAGTCGTCTGTCTCACACATGTCTTACAGAACACACTTCTATTTCAAACCAAGCCAGCTGTCTACACACAGGCCGAGTAACAAATCACTTTTCACACACGCTATTTGCACATAAACGGGGCCATAAGCGTCATTTGAATTTAATTGAATTTTATATTTTGACTGCACTCACTTTGTTTGAGTTAAGTTTTATTCCTTTATTTTAGTTTAGTTAAGTTGTTATTGCAGTTGTGTGAAGGGAACTCACAAAGTAAGAATCTCATTACTCAGTGTAACCACCGTGTTTCTGCTGTGCCATTCTAGCATTAGCATTTAGCGCAAAGCACTTGTGTGCGATTTTGCAGATTACAATGTGACTCAAGATTACGCGATCGGTTTATAAAATCAAAGCCATTGTTAATGAAAAGCCCACTGCTATCACTACAACAACAGATATCTAAGAAGAAAAAGACGGTAATTTGAAGTACGTCTGAAACTTTTGCTCTGCTATAATTCTAACAATGAAACTAACATGGTGCCTCAAATCCTTTCCAAAAACCGGGGATGGATGCTGAAGCACACTCTCTTCCTCTGCCTCGCTTCCTTTTATTTGCTCAACCACTGTGCAATGATTTCCTGTGCCAAGGTAGAGACACCACGCGTTAAACTCTATTCTGAGCACAGGCTTCATCCTCCCTGTGTATTGTGAAAGAATCCAATAATAGGGCTGAAAGTGAGAGAAACCCTGCAGAGATCTAATCAGCGCCACACATTGTACTGAGCCAGTGTCCAATGTATGGCTGATGAGCCAGGCTCATTTTCAGAAGCCAATTGAAGAATTCTCATCACTCAATGTCTGTGATACATTTTTTTATAGCGTGAATTAAACTCTGACATTTGAAAAAATCCCCTCTGACGTTTGTGCTGAGGTTTCAATAGGCGACTCCCAGAACATCTGCGGAGGGGAAACTCTGAAATCTCGCTGAGCTGTTGGTTAAATGGCAGTGATAGACATTTTTTTCCCCTCCATTTTCTTTTTTAACTCGGCAACAGTGCACCTCTGCCCCTTTTGGACCACATCGACTGACTCCATCTTACACTTAAGAACCCAATTTTATATTTCGCCACATTAATTTGCAGCCCCGGGGAAGGTTTCAGTCTATTCCTGCTGAATATTTACACACGCAGTATCTTCCTCTGACAAGAAAATGCCAATTTACGTGGCACACGAAACCGCTTTCATCCAATAAGCCAAATGCAAATGAATTCCAGTAAAGAAGGTCAAACATATTCAAGATTTTCTAAGCCCTATTTAATAAAAAGGGTCTGGTGTTGGTCTAAATATGAAAGTGCTCTAAAATATGATGCACACTGCCCTGAGTGCTGGCTTATAGCACGTTCCTTTGACTTGTCTGCCTGATAACAAAATATAGGATCTCTTAAGTTTAAGTTTTTAAATGAATAAAAACCTAATTCATTTGCTACAGAAGAAACCCTCCCCCCTGCCAAAAACACAACCTGTGTTTGACATTTCTCTGAAGACACCATGCATACACAGGGCTCAGTTATGTGCAGTGGGCTGGTTACCAGAGCGATTTGGCGTAAAGAGTGCATCCTGCTCCACAGGATATAGGGGGAAATGCTGAGTGGGCTGATCAAGTTCTGCCCACCTGTTCGCAGAGGGAATGACCTCCAGGAACAGGTAGACAACCCAGCGGGGTGAGTTCATGCTCAAGCCAAGCATGCAGGTAATGATGCACAGTCGAGTGATGAAGCTGTAAACTCAGCGCGATAAAGAGGAGTGAACTAAACTCAAACCCAAAAAATGTAATAACGCAGCAGAGACGTGTCAGAAAGTGAGATGGATAGAAAATAGCCTGGAACCATGGAAATACGAGGCGCCATCTGGAATTTTGGCCAAAACGTAATCACGCCACATACTAGAGTATCTTTGTAAGAACATGAGATTTGGATTAAATTAGCTGTTTGAAAGAGTTTAGGTTAAAAAATGTGCATAAAACACTGTCGGCCTTATCAATCTGTGTAATTAGCTAAGTACATTGTTACAGTTTATGCTAAAAAAAGAAAACCTGTTCAGGACGGGAACATCCACCCCTGTGGGAGCCAAGATGCTAGTACCAGAGGTTCGAGTAGCGATAGCATTTATTTGGCTTAAGGAAGTCAGAAGGAACTTGTGTTAGATAGCATTACATTTTCCAAACTCATCGGTTTGGCCTCATGATTAAATATTTTTCTTGTAAAAGTGAAGGACATTGATTGAAAATATGAACATTATGTTTCTTCCAACCTGCTCCTTATCATCCGCTGGTGAAGATGCATTAGCCTCAGTTTTCAGCATGACATCATGTATGTAGCCATCAAGTGCATATTTAAGACCCTCTTACACGGATCTAGTTATAAAACGAGGTAGTCGGAAAAATTAAAATGAGCTTTTCAAACAACTCGCTGAGTTGACTTCATTTGGAACACTTCATGGCAATGTCGTCTCTAATTCTTCAGCTTTTACCTCTCACTGTTATTTGTATATCAGTGTAAAACAAGCTCATTTTAATCAGTTAATCAATGTAATCCACTTTTAATCTTGGATGCAATTATTCACATCCAACATATCTTCATTTTCTAATAGCCTTGGTTATTTTAAAATAGAAAATGTGCAATACATCCATATTTGAAGCCAAAACAAAAATGCATGTTTTGGCCTGAAAGGGTTCTTATAAAGGGATCAGACAACATGAGCGATTTCTCAAATGTGGCTGGAGGCACTTAATTCCACATTAATGTCCTGAAGGTTTAAGACTAGATTAATATCAGCTCAACGGCATGACAAAACTATTCTGGTCTTCCACGTCTGCTTGATTTTCTCAATATATACAGTATTGATTTGTTGTATTATAAGCTCTCAAATAAATAGGAAGCCACAAAATGTCAGCAAATGTCAGCTGATGAAAATGCATGACTGATGGGCAAACTGTGTGTTTTCATATCACATTCACACACAATTGGCTCTCACTGTCTGCCTCCCCCTCTTTCCTGCTAAACGATGCTGCATCCTGCAAAATACCTTCAGAGTCAATGAGGGTAATAAACTGATGATAAACACTGTGCTCGCATAAACAGATCACAGAACGTCATTTATGCACGGTTGTAACCGAGCAAAGGGTCAATTTACTCTAAATTCAATCAGAGGAGGATGTGGATGGTTTATAAGAATCAGAGAGGCGGAAATATTTTGCCCTATTTCTTGTTTAGTCAATAACTTGTGAATGAGGTCTCTGTCATTAGTTTATAATTTGCCCTTTTATCTCATTTGCCAGTTGAGACAATTGAGTGAATGTGAACAGAGCACAAAGCTGTGAGTGTATAATACCTGAGCTCTGTTTGGACTCAAGCTTGACACATCCTTACTTAGAATGGCTATTATGAAAAGTTTCTTTTTATTGTCTTTCACCGTCACACAGTGACTCACTTCTTACTGACCATGCAAAAGCTTTGGGACTCGCTGTTTTAAAATCCTTGGTCATTCAAATATCTAACAAGCGATACTACAAAACCCCTTTTTAGGAGCAACATTTGGAACTGTACCTACTGATGCCACTGCACTTATAGCATTAGGATAGCTGTTTTCTTTGCATTTGATCATTTTATTATGTGATGGATTAATGGAGCTAATGCTTTACAGCCTGCAAATTACAGTGTAATTATTAAGTATATTCTTTATTGTTTATTTGGAGCCCCATTGGCCTCCACAAAGTGGCTGCAAGTCTTCCTGGGGTCTGCACAAAAACAATAACAATAAAAACAGTCAACACATATGAAAATAATATTTCTTATGTAATATGATCAATTACTGCACTGCACCTTTCTGTCAACATATTTTGATAGTGTGAAGGTTAATTGTATTGTAAGAAACAAACTGACTAATTATTTGCACTATAATGGTATTATTTATTATTTTGTTGGTTTGTACTGGTTATTTGATCTATTTTATTAAATTTTAATAGATTTTATTTTTCTTTCTGTTTCATTTTTAAAATGTCATTCTAATTAATTTCCTCCTTATGTAAAGCACTTTGAATTGCTTTTGTGTTATGAAGGTGCTGTGCAAATAAAATAGCCTATTCAGGGTCATTCTAAGACAAGATGTTAGGGAATAAGGGGGTAACAACTTAAGAGGGACTTAAAAATGAATTACACTTGTCTGAAAGTATTTTTTTAAAGTACCTATTTAATAATTACTGGGTAAAATAATCCTGTTGTCTGGTATCATTATTTTAAGATTATGACATACTTGCAAAAACGTTGGAAAATTACACTGATAAACGTTTATTTCTATGGAGTGCTGTTCAATATTAATATGTGTACATTGTTGTTGTCGCTGGGGAATAAAACATAGGCTAAGTCGGGGAAGAAGGCGGGTGTCCCTTCTTAGCTGCAGCTAGAAAATGTGCAATATGTGCATGTGTAACTTTAAAGGACAACAACTAATATAAAGAATAGTATTATCACTGACAATAAAATGTGTTTTTACCAAATTATTTCTGAAAACATGCATAAGAAATTCTAGCTGAGATAATGGCCATTACTCTTTTATTGACAAAACACTACTATGAAGACAAAACAAGCTCCTTTATTACAGTGTAAGTCTTGGGTAAGTTGGCTAAAGGAATTAAGGAGTTCCTTGTCCGTCTCTTTGCTAAAGGTAATTTTAAAGCTTGTACCTACCAAGGCACCCAGTAAGTGAAACATATTTACAATGTAATTTAAAGGGCTACATCATTTTTAGTTCTGGTGAACTGCATATACAGAATACCAGGTGTATCCATGAATGACCTGTGAGGTCGACACTGGTCAGGTTAGGTTCAATAGGCTAAATTAATGATTTGTATATACGTTTTCTCCTTGTCCTGTCTTATAGTGCAAATAGCGTTTCATTTTCAAGGGCACCCAAAGGTTCCCTGGATTTACTGTAGAACTTGACCGTGGCATTCTTTTAGCAATATTTAATATGTTTTTAGATATTTTTATTTCGTTTTTTTTTTTTAATCAATATAAGAACGTGGTAGTTTGTATGAAAAGTGGCGGCCACCGTTCCTGAGCACAGACAGAAAGGTGCGTCATCGACAGAAATTCAAACTCAAGGAAAAAGATGATTCACCAGCGAGCTTCTAAAGGCGTCACACAAAAAGACCACAGAGACAATACATACGACCAAAATAAGAAACCAAACAAAAGCCAATAACACTGATACTCTGATGTATGTGTATGTGTAAATTCATGGATTCTAGTGTGTGTTTGCATATTGCTGGAATGTGAATTCAGAGGATTTGTTTTCATGAATAAACTGTTCATCCAAATGTATCAAGTCAGTGTTGTTGAACAAGGAAATTGATTAATATAATGAGATTGAGTGGAAGCATCAGTGCTCGTATTCTCAAGACAAATTTCCCGTGGGAAATAATAAAAAAAAAGCTACGCTGATTACATTTCACAAATCACATAGTTCTAATAGTTGTACAATACAGATGATTATATCTTAAATGTAAGTTATTGCTCAGGTAATTTAAACCCAGTGTAAGTGTCTCATTACTTCCGCATGTCCTCGCCCATGTGTCATATTTTTCAAGTTTCAGACAGTTTTAGAAATAATGACTGCAATATGTACATCAATATGCAATATGTATATGGACATCTTGGAACACCGTGGAAGTAATCGGTTACTGTTAGTTAGCATAACAGACAAGTGATCGCATTTTACAATAAACCCATTGTTTAATCCATTCCTTGCACTTTTGCTCTTGTGTTTTGTAAAGGCTAAAAAAACCACAAAAGGCATCTTTTGTGGTTTTTTTCCTTCCAAACTCTTAAAATAGCGAATATCGCACTTGAATGATTGAATGAAATTGAGGGAATAAGACAAAGACGTTTTCTAGCTTCCTGGTTTGCTTTGTCCTTGTGCAGGCTGCACTAGTGTACATGCACATTAGTGTTTCTCCCGCTGACCCTATCCACACCTTCCTGCTCGGCCCATGCAGTTTACATTGGGAGGATGTCACGCACTTAAAAATGCTTTTCCAATTTGCGGTGTCCTGTCAAATGTTTTATAGGCATCTCTGTTGTAATGGTGGTGTAATGGGGAAATGCTCTTATCATTGCATGTACTGTTAGTGGCCACTGGGACTGGCAGTGCCACATTCAGCTCTCTTAATACATCCACG
This sequence comes from Gadopsis marmoratus, assembly GCA_036023855.1. Taxonomy (NCBI): domain Eukaryota; kingdom Metazoa; phylum Chordata; class Actinopteri; order Centrarchiformes; family Percichthyidae; genus Gadopsis; species Gadopsis marmoratus. The sequence goes on along the minus strand of JAVQJF010045641.1, from coordinate 1,059 downwards.
GTTTTCGACATGTGGATGCATCCAAAGCTCAACAAATCTGCCATGCCTAGTTATGGTTGATAAGCTATGATTGGACAGCTGTTGTTAGGAAGGATGGTTTAGCAAATGGTTAATTGCTCACACTTTAGCTTTTGTTCCCTTTGCACCATTTCCCAGCCTGTAGAGCTCACAGTAGATTGCATTTGTTCAAACTCAGTTCCAGAAGTGTTACATAGAAGTGTGAGAGTGTGAGGCTGGACCTTTGGGGTCGTCAGCTGCCAGAGTCTTTCTCTGAGCACTGGATTTTGGCTGCTGTTCTTGTTTGCAACACAGTCTGTCTGTCTGATATCATGACAGTTTCTCTTGTTGCATCACGTAACACAGCAGGTCTTTATGGCTGATAAAATTGCAGTTCAGGTACCAACTATATCATATTTCTGCCTCTGTTAGTTGTCTCAGAATAATCTCAACTGAGCGTCAACATTAACTTCATAAAGCAACTGAATACAGTTATCATTTTGTACATTTTAAATAGGATCTAAACCATACGGACCATTCTCTGTTTTCTTCTCAGACACACTGTTTGTTTCTGTCTGTGAAATTATGCATGTGGATCTGTTGTGCTGTTTTTCTTCTAAACTGACCACAGATTGATACTTATCCCAGATTTCTTTTAAACCTTTATCTAATCCAGGCAACGCTTTGTTACTTAAAGGATGCGGCTGGCAAAATTCTATATTTTTTGTTATTGATGACAAATTCTATGAAAAGCCCAACACCAACAATGCATTCATGTCTCTCAATACTGTCTGACCCTCCCAGGTTCTCTGTGGCTGTCTGCCCTAAGCCCATTTCTTTATGAAGACAGATATCAGTATTAATAAAACATATAGTATATACTGTATATACAGTACTGTGCAAAGGTTTTAGGCAGGTGTGAAAAAATGCTGTAAACCAAGAATTTCATCAATTAACAAAATGATAAGTGAGTGAACAAAAGAAAAATCTAAATCAAATCAATATTTGGTGTTACTACCCTTTGCCTTCAAACCAGCATCACTTCTTATAGATACACTTGCA
>JAVQJF010045630.1:0-13250 GCA_036023855.1 Gadopsis marmoratus | reverse complement strand
CCTTGGACCACTTCTGGTAGGTGCTGCCCCCTGCAGACCAGAACAGCCCACCAGAGCTGCAGTGTTGGAGATGCTCTGACCCAGTCGTCCAGCATCACAGTTTGGTTCCTTGTCAAAGTCGCTCACATCCTTCCGCTGCCCATTTTTCCTGTTTCAACACATCAACTTGGAGGACAAAATGTTCACTTGCTGCCTCATATATCCCCCCACTGACAGCTGCCATGGTAACCAGATAATGTTATGTGTACTACATATAACATCAATGAAATAGAACCAGTGTTCTTCACTTCACCTGTCAGTGGTCATGAAGTTATTGCTGATCGCTGTATATTCAATTCAATTCAATTTTATTTATAGAGCTCTATATCATAACAGAGTGATCTCATAGCACTTGTTAATATAGATCAACTCTATATGTATAGACCCAACATCCAAAGACAGCTGCAGTGACTAACACAGTGAGAAGAGTTTGAGTGCAGCTGCAGCCTCATGCTTCAGACTCCTCTCTGTTGCAGGTATCACTGTCTGAACGGATGTCTCTGCTTCAAAACTCCGATATGTGGGTCATGTAGGTGCAACACAGATAATGACAGAAACGTCTCTCCACGCTGAGGCGGCACGAAGAACAAACAGCTGACGTGAGACAAGGATGCCTCCGTAGAGTCTCCTGTCACCGAAACGAGAGTGTGTGGGTCCAAAAAGAAACCTGCGAGTGTCTGTGTGGACGGTTGTGTTTCCTGGGGTTTATTGCCTTAGTTCTCCTGTGTTTGAGTCAGCGTGTTTCCCCTGACTGTTGAAGAGTTTCCACCTGTTCCCCGTGTTCACCTGTTGCTCGTCCCCTCGTTAGTGTCCTGTGTATTTAAGTGTGTTCAGTTCTCTGTGTGGTTGCTTTCTTTTGGTCAGCTCCCCGGGTGCCTTACCTTTTGTAAGGGCCTTTTTGTCTGCTCGTTCCTGCAGTACACACCTGGGTCCCTCCTCTGCAGCCCGCCGTTCCTGACAGTCAGGTCTTTTTATTGTCACTATGCTCACAGAACAACTAGCTCCAGCAGATCTGTCATCCTAAACCTTAAAATATTTGGAAATGAGTGCGGCTCTTATCGTAACCTTTCTCTGTGTCTGTAACTTGTTGTTTTGTAGAATCATTTGTGTGGGTGTCGTCCTCGTCCTCCACCTGAGGATCTGTGTATTTCAGCAGTCTTATTAAATGCATTAATCCCACCACAGAACTGGCAGCCCTGGTCCCTTTGGGGGTTTTGGCTATGAGAATACGGCTCTCCTCCAACTACAGAAAGACATTTTGCTTATTATTTATTCCCTCTGCCTCCTCGACCTCCGGAGCTCAAAGACGCTACAGGACAGCTCTACCGTTTCTGATGCGAGGTGATGAGAATGTCATTGGATTAGAGCAATAGGACAGTTCAAGTCAATATCTGAGAACACGAAGTAAAAGCTCAAATCTGCTTCACGGGGGGGGGGCCGGTTGATGCTGCGGATAACAGAATTAATTCTGTCGTTCATGATGCAGAAAATGTTAATATAGCTCCCAGCCTCAACCTCTCAGCAGCACGAACAGAATAATCGGTGATATAATTATAAGAACATTATACAGGAAGATGAACGGGGGAGAGGATCTTTGTGCATAGATACACAAACCATTCACCCGTCTTCTCTGACGTCCTCTCCGCTGTGAATGAAATGATTGTGGTGCAGAGCTGCTGTGCGAGACGGAGAAACTGTTCCACTTCAGGATTACTACAATGCTAAAGCTAAATTTAATTTGGATTCAACCAGGAAAATAAATAACTTGTATGCAAAATTGATAGATTTTAGCAACTTATAGGCTTCTGTGAGGACAATTCTTTCTTTTTGTTCCTTTAAAACTGCAGCTTGGTTTGATAAATAAGCACATAATGATGTAATAAAATATTATGCAAGGAGGGAATCATAAAAAAGATATTAGAGACAGAAAAAATCATCACATGAAAGCACGTCTATGAAAATGAGTTGTTTTGCTAAAAAGATGCTACAGAAATGTACGTATTCTTTTCACTAAAGGAGACTTTGCAGGGGAAATGTAATTTGTGGAGATTTAAGGGCAGAATATGTAACATTTCCACGTCACAATGTGTAAAAATGACCAGCCCTGTGTTTATCTAGTCGGTTGAGTTGTGTCTTTACATTTTCCCAAATGTTTCCAACAACGTTCCAACCACAAAGTCCGTGTTCAAGGTAACAGTGCTTTTAGTTTGGTCGCCACGAGGCCGTCCCATTTCAATGGCTCCTTCAAATGCGGCCTTCCTTTCCAGAGTTTGGAGGATCCCACGTCTGTAGGTCTGCCCCTCGCAGCCCAAACTATCGTTTCACTGCACAAACAGAAATGGCCTCCCCAAACCTACGCGAGAGCATCACACTGTTAAATGCTAGTATTGGGTTTCAGCTGACGATACGGATGTTAAAAAACACCAAAGGGTCCTCAAACGCCTTAGACCTCGACTGCAGCTGTTGCTAGGCGACGGGAGCAGTGCTTCCTGATGCTGGTGACGCAAACAGGAAATCATCCGTAGATCAGACCGTCTTCACAGAATGTCACAGAATTATAGTCTGCAACAGTAAAACAGCATTTTTCCATTAATCAAAGCAACACAGTGATCCAGCCGAGACCTAATCTATTGATATATTTCATTATCCAGCTAACTAACTACAATGTGCTACTATGACAGCTGGTTCATGTCAGCCACCAACCTAATTCCCGGGAACGTTGCAACGTTCAACGGGCCCATAAAGTTGTTTTGCATGATGGCGTGAGCTGTTTTTACTGAGTTGCCTCTGAGCAGTTAAGCGGCGTCTGGGGATGTTATTGTGAAAGACGAGGGCCGAAGCTGCGGATCTGCCTTTGACATGCCGGATGCAGTAAAACGTCTTTGGCACGTTGGCTCAGGCTGCGGAGCCTCAGTGTTGTTTCGTATTCCTCATAAGGACGTGCAGCTGGAGACCCTGGGCTCCAGGTCTGAGCACCGGTAACAGCCTTCAGGGGGCCACGTGACGTTCGCTCAGCAAGCTAACGTGAGAACAACGTGAACATGATTTCCACGAAGCAACAACTCCCATGATCCCACGCTTCTTCACGGGTCGTCAAACTCCGTCTGCTGCTGCTGTTCAGACTGAGAGGACCCCCCCCCCCCAGCAGGGATAACGTACTGTGTGTTTAAGTCTAATCTTCAGGTCACGTACAATGTTGCCTGCTGTCATTTAGTGACCTTCCACCCGAATCTCTTCTTTATAATCTTGTGATTAAATCTGCCGTTTAATTGCTTTACGACTTTATCACTTCATTGCTTTACTGTCCTGTAAAGGCTTCTCAGGAAGGAGGCGTCCTCCTGAGTGAACTCACAGATGTTGCAGCATCATGTTTGACCCAGGAAGAAGAGGACAAGATAATCTGACAAGGAAACACGGTGAAGGCTTCATTAAAGGAGTCTTGTAGATATTCCCCTCACCTTTTCTTCTTCGCGTCACCTTCCTCTTCTTGCTCTCCTCTGGAGCCTCACTGATAAGTGGTTTTCTTGCATATTTGCTGCCGTCCTGCGTGTTCACAGCAGTTCCTGCTCTCTGCAGAGAGTTGGCGCTGTGGACGGGATCGGTGAAGCCCGTTGGTCTCGGTTCACAGAGGAGGATGATGGGAAACCTGCTTCGTTAAGCTCATCTTCATTTTGACTTCACAGCGACTCGGGTCCCAGTTTTTGTTCCTAAAAATCCTAAATTCTGTAATTCAGGTTCCTTTCCCACAGCAGGTGTTCAGGCCCAACGTGTCCTTCATGTGCCAGTATTTTCATGGATTTTTGCAAAGTGGCAGGTTGATTTAATGTTTGATGGTGTAAATGAATGTCTCGTGTCTCTGCACAGGACGGACAGACGGACGGACAGACACACAACAACCACTCACAAGAGGAATTAGAATCCAAACACTGGAGACACCAGACCTCGGACATGTGGCCGAGACTCTTGTAACAGCTGACACACAAACAGGAATCTGTCAGAACTGACGCTCGAACATAAACGTGACTTCAGTTCCATTTATGCTGCTTGTGACTGTGATGCCTTTATTATAACACTGAGACCCGAACAGTCCGGATCGGTCCGGATCAGGTGATTTAAGCTGCAGGGTTTTTTAGGACCGGTGAGCAGGTCCGGGGGGGGGGGCATGAAGTCCTGCTCAGCCCTGCCTGCTGTCTGTCTGTCTGTCTGTCTGTAGTTTCGTCTTGAAATGACGCGCCAGCCCCCGGTCGGGCACGCGCCTCCTCGCGCACCCGCGCAACATGAAGTGAGCTGCGCGTGCACGGGGCCCAGCAGTGACCCGGGACCCGGCGGAGGCTGCTGTTCTCCGGGGCGCAGCAGGTGATGCGGGTCTGTTACCGGACAGAATGGCGGAGCTGTGGAACCGCAACACCACGTCCCCCTGGAACCGGTCCGCTGCAGGACGGGAGCGGCTCAGCGGCCTGGATGACAGCGACATGCCGGCGGACGGATCCCCGACGCTGCGGATCCTGATCTCCATCGTGTACTCGGTGGTCTGCGCCGCCGGGCTGCTCGGGAACCTGCTGGTCTTCTTCCTGATGAAGGTGCGCCGCGGCAGGAAGAGGCGCTCCAGCATCAGCCTGTTCATCCTCCACCTGGCCGTGACGGACTTCCAGTTCGTGCTGACCCTGCCGTTCTGGGCGGTGGACACGGCTCTGGACTTCAGCTGGCCGTTTGGAAACGCCATGTGCAAGATCACCCTGTCGGTGACGGTGCTGAACATGTACGCCAGCGTCTTCTTCCTCACCGCCATGAGCGTCACCCGGTACTGGTCGGTGGCCTCGGCGCTGAAGGACCGGACCCGGCGGCGGGTCTGCCCGGTGCGCTGGGTGGTCGCCGGGCTCTGGGTCTCCGCCGCCGTGGCCTCGCTGCCCGCCGCGGTCTTCTCCACGGTGAGACGCGTGGCCGGGGAGCGGCTGTGCCTGCTGGGCTTCCCGGACGGCCAGTCGTGGCTGGCGCTGTACCACCTGCAGAAGATCCTGGTGGCCTTCGTGCTCCCCATGCTGGTGGTCTCGGTGTGCTACCTGCGGCTGCTGCGCCTCGTCCGCCTGCGCAGCATCAGCAGCAGCATCAGCAGCAGCATCAGCATCCAGCAGGTGAGGCGCAGGGCCCGGGTCACGCGCTCCGTCACCATCGTGGTCCTCTGCTTCTTCGTCTGCTGGATGCCGAACCACGCCATCACCTTCTGGGGCGTCCTGGTCAAATTCAACGTGGTGGACTGGGACAAGGCGTACTACACGCTGCACACGTACGTGCACCCGGTGACCGTGTGCCTGGCGCACACCAACAGCTGCCTGAACCCGGTGCTGTACTGCCTCATGCGCCGGGAGTTCAGGAGGAAGCTGAAGGACCTGTTCTGGAGGATCTCGTCGCCCGGCGGCACGAACAGCTGCCCCCTGCGGTCGGTCTCCGGGACGGGGAGGCCGGAGCCGGACCACATCCCGCTGAACTACGTGGAGACGGAGAACTGCAGGCTGTCCGTGCTCACGGACCAGTGAACCGGACTGTCGGTTCTGCATCCGACATCAGCTTCTGATGCCTGACCTTTGACCTGAGGGCCTCTGACCTTCCTGACGGTTTGTCTGCCTCCAGCATCCAGCAGCAGCAGTGTTAGATGTTGTTGTTTTGCTTTTTCTTTTGACTTCGCATCAAGTGGATTTTATATATTTATCTCAGTTTAAAAGACGTGAAACATAAAAGGACATGAATGACATGCTGCTGGTTTGGTTTCTGGAGTGACTCTGATGTGTAAAACCCCAAACCTGCCAAAGCAACCTGAGAAACAACGTTGGAGAATAAAATATTGAACCTGTGTTGACATTAACGCCACGTGTTGGCGCTGTTTTAAAGGTTCTGTTTAGATGTGTGATGCGTTCAGGGGTCCAGTCTGCTGGCAGGAGATGAAGTGTTGACATGCAGCAGCCTCAGAGCTGCACAGTGTTTGTCTGCTGGAGGTTTAACAAGGTTTCTGTTGGCAGCATGTTTCATGTTTCAGCAGCATCATGTTTCATGTTTCAGCAGCATATTTCAAGTTTCAAGTTTCAAGTTTCAGCAGCAGCATGTTTCATGTTTCAACGTTTTAAAAGATCAAATGTTTAACATTTTAATTTGAGAGGTTTAGTTTATAATTCTTATATTTTCTGAAACATCTTCTCTTCTCATGCAAAGTGCTTCACAGCTGAGCTCCACTCTGATTGGCTCCATTCAAATCCAACCCGTTTGCAGCGTTTGAAGTGGAAATCATCCAATCAGCAGTTAGGAGCTGCTACTGTCAACCAATCAGGCTCCAGTTCTATAAATATTGATAATAATACAAAAATTCACTTTTGGCTAAGTTTCCAATACGTCAAACATCATCCAGTTAATTATTCACATCATGAGCCGTAATACGAGTAAAGCTTTGCCTTTTAAGCCTTTCTTTTTATATTATTCATCGTTTGGTCCAAGATGTAATAAAAATAGTAAACGTTTAGTTGATGCCTTCAAAAATCGCTTGTTTCTTTCTGACCAACAGTCCAAAAACCCAAATATATTCAGTTTTCTTTCGTGTGAAAGGAAAAGCAGCAACTCCTCATTGAAGACGTTGGAATCAGCAAATGTTTGTGAATGTTTTTGCTTGAAAAATGACTTTAACTTCAACTAAGTTGTATTAGAAATGTGTTTTCTGAAAATGCACTGTGAAAAGTTAGGACCCTACTTTCAAATATTACATAAAGTGTTTTTTCATTGAATTAGTACAAAAATCATGTTGTTTCCTGTTTCAGTTCATATTTGGGGCTAAAGGGTGGCGGATGATTCCACCTTCTTTACTACAAGAAAGAAAAGGTAATATTTGTACAAATAAGCACAAATTTCCCAAGAAATCGGGCTTAATGTTCAGAGAGTCTTTTTCTGTTGAAATAAATCGAGATAAAATAACTGGAGATTAAGAGTAAATTTCATAACTACTTCTACTGTTGCTGTTTTCTGGTTGGCTCTCAGAAACCCTCCAATCTGCAGGTTTACCTCCTGCTGCTGTCGACCAATCGGTGATCAGTATGATAAGTGGGCCAGTCACCTTGAACTAAACGTGTTTTCACATCACGAACTCGAATTTGCCTGAAAACCAAATAATAAACAGCTGAATGTTCTCACAGAAACGTGTGTCAAATGTACGTGGGACTAACTGGGACGGGGCCGTTTGATTTAACCGAAAAACAAGATGCAAGTTTGTTTTAGAAAACCAAAAAAGTGTTTTGTGTGATAATGGAGCCTTTTTCAATTGCTACTAATTTCACTTTTATCTAAATGGCACAAACATGCTGCCACAGTTTTCTCAGTTCTGGTTCATTTTACGAAACTTGAGTCAAACGAATCGACCACGAAGTCAAGCTGAACGGTAGAAATGCAAACAGCAACCGGCTGCAGGGTCATTTCCTCCAGATCTGCTGAAAAGAAGGGAAGATTAAATAACTAAATAATGAAACAATGTGACTGTTTGACTTGACTTCTGATTAATGAGACCGTAATCATTTAAAAGACCCGGAAAAAAACATATTTGGATTGTAGCTAAAAACAAAAAGCCAGTGGGGACGTGGAGAAAGTTTCTCATATAAAAGCAAGTGTGCAGTGTCGCAAAGGGTTTCACATAAAAACAGCTATGAATGAAAGCAGGACAGAACAAAGCACATCGTGTAAAGACAGTCCAGCCTGTAAACCCCGAGGTGGACTTTGCTCCTGCCGTACGAGCCTGCAGAGGCTCCATAAACCTTTCATCACCTCGAGCTGCAAACGGCCCAGAAACCAGGAAAGTGGTGGCCCCTCATCGGCGCTGCTTCCCTGGCTGCTTTCAGTGGAAATGTATCTGGATTTTAACACGTGAGCTTTGACTGTAAAGATGCAGGCGAGACGCGTCCACTTACTCCTGTCACGTGCACGTTTGGCACTTTAAATCCGACATTTTCAAACTTTTCAAATATGTGAGCTGCTGTCGAGACGCACAAAGACCTTGTCAAACTGAACCTCGCTGCACGGCAGTTCTTGCGGCTTTCTTTGCATTTTCGGGTTCAGATTCTGATCCAGGATGTCTTGTAGCTTGAGGTTAGATAAGTGTTATCTGCGAGGAACAGTTGATAAGTTTGACTGCATTTGGCTCCCTGCCTTGGAACCCTGACATTAACCTTCTCGCATTATTCTCTTCTTATTTGTTTTTCCAAATTCAAATCTTTCCCTGGATCAAGAAAGTGTCTCTTTACAGCGAGTTCCAGCTCGTTTATCTGTCCGGCTGTAACGTTGCTGTTCCCTCTCAGCCTCTTCAGAGACAAAGCTGCAGACCGACTGAACACAGAAGACAGTTTAGATGTTTCCCTCAGGAGTTGGTGGAGAACATGTTAGCATTTAGCTCAAAAGCACCACTGTGTCTACAAAGGGCCCTTGTCTGGTCTGGACTTTCAGTTTGAGCCGAACCAAAATTGCAGGTTCCCAGGGATCCGTGGTTTGGCCCGTTTCAAAAACACAGTTTTTTTGGATGGTTCAGGACCCATTACAGGAAGTTCTGGCAGGCTGTCATCACAACAACACGACTATACAAAATCAGGGTATCTGCAGTGTGTTAAGAAAAAGAGTCCATGAAAATAGAAAGAGAAGCAGAAATGATCCATTCTGCATAAAGTGGGCACCACTGGCAGCTCCAGCCCATGATACAGATAAAACACAGTGCAGCAAATAACTGACAACAGGGACAAAGGTTCATTTCAAAGCTGCAGATCATTACTTTAACTCAGAATCTGCTTCAGTAGTATTTCTTTTGACTCTGCGAGTAAATCCACATGATTTTGCAGAAGGGTGCGGTGTGAGGCGGGTTTATTCAGGCTGGCTGTGAAGGCCAACGCAGCGTGCAGCTGTTGTAACGCCTGGATGAACAGGCTGCTGAAGCCCGGAGGTGACTGTTACTTATTCAGCCGGCTCCTAAACAAGTATGCAGAATAAAATATAGATATATATATATAAGATATATAAATACAAATAATTATTTTCCCCTTGTGCTTTTGCTGTTCCTTTAAAAAAAAACGGGCATGCTGTCAATCAGCTGTTTCGCTTTATATTTCCACATTTATCGTCTTATTCTTTCCCAGATATATTCCTTTTTTATGGCACTCCTATGACTCCCTAAAAAAGTATGTGGTTCATTGTGAATAATAATGAAGGACCAGAGAGAGAAAAGACATCAGACACAAAGGAGAGTGACGCTTCATCAGAAACAGGTTCAAACCAGCTCCAGAGGACTCGTACCGACAAACCAGACAGGGCAATATCCTCCGAGCTCCATGCTCTCCTTGAGCGATTACATAAGACCATAAGAGATGTCACTGTGAATTACTACAGGAAGCCTCCAGTGTTTCGTATCCTCACACAGCCGAAACCCGGCTGATGGGTTTTCCATGCGTGAAGCTCCACTAACAGGAAATGACAGTGGAATAATCTTCCCCTTCATAAAAGCTTCCAGTCTGTGTTTGCAAAGCAAATATGTCGTCATGCAGAGAGAGAAGGTGTTTGCAAAGCGTCAGCTTCCTGAGACTTTGCGGGGCTGTTGCATCCTAGAATCACCAATAAGCCCGAGGTATAATAATGACCTGCCAAAACAAATGTCCCCTGTAACAGGAGTCTGCGTGATATGAAACATGCTGCCACACTTTACAACACTGAAGCTAAGTGAATTAATTGACCCTTTGCTAAGCGCCGATCTCCTGTATTGCTTTCTGTTTTGGCACCGCACAGACGCAGTTAACAATAATTAATTCTTTGTCCGTTTTTAAAACAGTGGGTTCTTTATTTCAGACAAGAATGAACAAATTCTAGCCAATAAAAACACTGATTTGTTGAAATGAGACCTGAATTTATCTGCTGTAGCTAGCTAGCTAATTAAGGTAACGTTAGCTCTCCGCGAGTTCTGTCTCCAGCTGACTCGTTAAATATGAACCTGACTGCAACAGACATGATATCATGCTATAAGATGCTAAAGCTAACAGGTTTCAAGCAAAACGTACACAGACATACTTGGAGAGGCAACACAGAGGTTAAATGTATGCTTACTTTATTTATTCCAACAAGACAAAAGGCTTTGAGATTGACGACAAGATGGAGAAGATTATACTCGTTACTTGAGATAGCATTACATTCACCAGAGTAGAGATCAGGAAGGTAGCCGACACGCCAGGACCGGCTGCCACACCGTGCGTTTAACCCGCAGGCCGTATATAAAGATGGACGACATGGCAGCTCCCCAAAAGTGAAGCCAAAACATCTGGATCGCCCCCTGGTGGCTGGCTGCAGTGTAGGTTATAAACCCCGCCCCCACAGTCTGTGGTTTAACCTGCTAACAACAAGCTAACAACATGCTAAGATTGGCAGCGTATTTAAGAGCAGGTGAGCACGCGCTTTAATCCAATCCTTACATTTTTACTCTTCTGCTTTAGATTTTGTTTTAAGGCGATTTGTCTGAGAACACAGAAGGTCAACACGCTTTATTTTCTCAGGATGGTGAATGAAATGCTAAATGGCAGACATACAGTTGCTAGTGGACCAGAGTTTAGCCCGGACGTGACGTGATTAGGGATCCAAACTGTTTCCGAGACACAAACGGGCAACAAAACAAACAGCAACTGACTTCTGTCACTTGTTGAGATGGAACCTGAAGTCTTGAGTAGCAGCTCGGTGTCTCCACAGTGGCGGTGATGTCGTCAGCGCTTTGCACAGGAGCGCGTCACCGCTGTCGCAAAGTGCTCGCAGTGGACCCGCCCGTCGGGTCCGACACCCGCCGCCCTCAGCAGCTCGTCCACTGAAGACAGAGCGACACGCCTGTCAGTCAACGTTTGCTCGGCGAACCTGCAGGTCGATGTATTAGCTTGTTCCGATAAAAATAAATCACACTCTCAAATGTCATTGCAGGAGCCGTTTTACGCGTTCAGTTGTGATCTTTTTGTATTTCAGGTGCACCTTCGAACACTAGCAGGGACATTCGCATTGAAGCCATATGTAAACAAACCTCAAGGCATATTGATGTTTCTGTAAGAACCAGTTTCCAACTTAACGCACAAAAACCTGACAACCTGTCATCTCTGTCCGTATTTATTTAAAGGTTTTTATATAGTATTGTTTATTAATATGATTATGATTATTATTATTTATTTTCCAACTGATATAGAATATCATTGTCATTGCATTGATTTATTTTGTTTTGAATATTTATATTTAATTTTGTCGTGTTTGTGCCTGATGTAACATGTGCACTTATGTTGTTTAAATAAAGTAAGAACCTTCCAAGTGAAAACACCTGTGTGGGATTACAGGTAATCTGCTTTATTCCATCAAGACACAGAGATTTCCAGAAATATCTTGAAACTGGAATGTTTTCACCTCGCTGGCAGACCCGTCGCTTGATCGTAAGAAAAGCAGTGAAATGTATTTTTGCACAGCTGTCTAACTTCAGTTTGTCTCGTTTGGAGCAATATGATTGGTAACTACAAAGTGCAAAGTTCACAGCAAAGCAATGAAACACAGGGATTAAATACTGAGGATTAAGCATGAAAAGCACGTTACATCACAGTTCAATGAACGAGGTGAAGCTGTGTTTGTATGTAAGTGCCTCCACGCTCTCACCCTCTCTGTCAGTCAGCTTCTCTCCCAGCCCGGTGAGTTTGGCTCGCAGCTCCGAGGCCAGGATGAAGCCTTTCTGCTCCTTGTCAGCCATCCTCATGGCCTCCAGGATCTCCTCCTCCGGCGCCTCCTGCTGGAGCTGCCGGTGCATGACGCTCAGGAAGGTGGAGAAGTCCAGCTCTCCGCCCGAATCTGCAGGAAGAACCCTACTTTTACTGGGCCGGTCACCTATAACGCCACCAGATGACCCGATCAGACCAGAGAAATGAGGTTAGAAGACTCAGGGAAGGAAAACAAGGAATATCACACAGGGAATATGAAATAAGTTGCTGCTGTTAGATAAACTGGTGACAATTTAAACATGCTGAAGAGATGATTTGGGTGGAGACTGTGAGTTGTGCGTTACAGCTGGTAGATACAGAATTTCCCTTCAGAATTACTTAAATATGTGTTATACAGAGGTAAGACGGCAGAACGTCAAATAGCAGCAGCCTTTCGTACACAGACAGAAATATTTAAACCACGATAAAATAAAGTGAACAATTAACTTTCCAGGTGTTTCAGGATGACCTTCACATGTCTTTCAGTTTATCTTACTGATTAAAAACAACAAACCACACAGAAAACACATAAGCAGGTTTCTTTTAGTAAGTCGAGGAGGCCAGGAGACGTTTACAGGCTGAAAGAGTTAAAGCGGATCTACAGAATCACATGTACGTGTCACTTAGCGGCTGTAACACAGATGGAAACATCTGGCTGCTTGTTTCACGTCGATTCCTCAGAGGATGAAGCTTCTAGATGCAGCTGATCGCTCACTTTCCATCCAGGTCCAGATGTCACAGAACTTCAGTTCATGATGAGCCTAATGTTCCACTGGGAAGCTGCACTGTACCTCACGTAACACACACACACACACACACACACACACACACACACACACACCGCCCTGCTGCCCCAAACACTCACTACAAGTGGATTCATCCGCCGCTGAAAATAGTCCCCAACAAATGCACTATTACCTCCTGTTTCTTTGAGCCTTAATTTTTTTTAAACCTTTTTAAAAGTGAAATCATATATTTGCTATGGAAGTGTAGTGCATTCATTTGAGAACATAAATTCTGGTGTGTTTTTATGAAGTAATCAGCTCTCATTTACTTTCCATGGAAACAAACACGTCCCACCTGTTCAGTTTCACCCAGAGTTACTTTGGTTTGGGTTCGAGACACTGAGAGAAACGAAGTAATAAATTATTATTGTTTCATTACCTGTATTGACCCTGTAGGCTGCTTGAACTCACACGGCGCCGTTTGACTGCTGAGCGTCTCGCAGGATTATGAGGAATCTCGATAATTCAGAAAAAAAATAGCAAAACTTATTTTCTCAGGTGAATAAATTACGTAGTTAGATTTTTTAAAGATTTCCGTCTTCAGTGTCACAACCCGTCCTGGGTTTTAGTCCCATCCTGTTTTATTCCATAGTATGTACTTTACTTGTGGTCTTTGGGGGGGGGGGGGGGGGGGGGGGGGGGGGGGGGGGGGGGG
>JAVQJF010045626.1:0-35040 GCA_036023855.1 Gadopsis marmoratus | reverse complement strand
ATTGACCCTGTTCCAGAGTGACGGGCGCATCAGAGTAAGAAGAGAGGCAGATGAAGTGATGCACCCATCATGCCTAGTGTCTACTGTACAAGCCTGTGGGGGCAGTGCTATGATCTGGGGTTGCTGCAGTTGGTCAGGTCTAGGTTCAGCAACTGACCAGATCAATATCCCAGACGTTTAACTGACTTGATGCTATACTCTGTTTAAAAAAAGCGTTGCTTTTAATTTGGGTATGGGTATGTTGGTGGCAAATCTTTCAGAGCAGTTCCACACTCATCCCACGTTTTTGAGTTGTCTTTGTCAGCATGTGTTGATGCCTCAGATTGGCATTTATTTTTCATATTACGCTTTTTACCTCCACCTGCTCACTTTGCATTATTAGGTCTATCTCACATAGTCGAATAGGTCTACTGTTATGCCTGTTTACGGTCATTTCTGTCAGTTGAAGAAACAATTGAGCAGCTGGAGTTTAGTAGGCAGGATTCCTACATAACTAGCTAGGTCCATTAATGAAGTGACAGAAAAATAGCAACAATTGTGGATGAGATTGACTCAACTCAACTGTTGTCCACTTGCTGTAAATCAGAAATATCAACTCTTAAATTGCTTGTATGTAAACTGAAAATTACTTTGGCGGGAGGATACATCCGTCACAGCTTAGGGCAAAACAAAACAACCCCTTCTAACATCAACAGAATTATTATGTTTACATGGACACTAGTGTCCTGATCATGGTCTGTTTTTGGAGTATCCCCATTATGTGTTTGTGCATATTAACATCGCATCCTGGTTTCAGAAACCTGGAGTACTCCAATAGAAGTCAGGATGCATGTAAACTCATTATCCAGGTTTCTGATAATTTTCTGTTGGTTCAAAACAAATTGGCTGAGATGTTGCAGAATCAAGACACACCTGCATACAGATGATCAGAAAACTGAATACTGTTACAATTATGTAAACGGGGAAATTAATAACCTGGGTTTCTCATGTTCCGTGTAAACGTCATATCCTGAATGAATAAAGTGAAGTCAAAATGGCACTATAGTCTGAGGCATTGTATCACCTTTCCTTCAAAACGTGTACTCAGCATTTTGCTAAAAACAAGGCATTGTGTGTTTTCCTCTGGCAGAGTGACAGTCCTCAACCTCCACCGACCAGAGAAGAAGAAGAGGAAGAAGCTGATGAAGGACTCACTGTACCTGGCGGCCATGCTCCGCCGCTTCACCCGCGAGAAGGAGGAGATGAGGAAAAGAAACCCAAACATGGCACAACCGGGCCCGGCAGGAGGTGTGGCTAACAAACCCCACTCCACCAACTCAACAAACCACCTGTTGGCCTCTAACTCCACCCACCCGCAGGGCAACACAGCAAGCAACGACCTCTCACTGGCAGACCTCACCTCGGACCCCGCTGTGATGTCGCTGCTAGGCTCGGCCAATGAGAAGGAGCTGCAGGATCTCCTAGGCGACCTGGACTTTAGCTTGTTGGCCACTGACCAGCAGCACACCATGGTGGCAGCCAGGGAGAACGGCATTCTGGGAGTAGGCGTTCCGACTAATAAAGCAGCAGCAGCAGCAGGAGGAGGAGGAGGTGGCCAAGGGCGAGGCCTAGGGTCTTCCAGCGGACTTTTGTCTCCGCCTCCACTGCCTGATGGATTGCCTGCTCCTCTTATTAAACGCATCGACGACCTGCGGACGGTGAGTCAGTTGTAGCCAGACTATGGGTGGCTGTGAAGCCTCTTTACTGAAGTTAAACACAAATGCCAATCAGCTCAGGAAGTTGCACAAAATGTTTATTGTTTAGTCCAATGAGAATAGTCTCTTTCTAAAGTGTTACAGAAATATGGCTCTAAGCTGAATCCTGAGGGGTTTTTATATAACTAAAACAGCAGGAATCGCATCACTACCTTTTTGAAGAAATTCTTATTTTCTCGTTGCTCTCATATCTGAGAGCCATAGAGTTGCTCTGTAGCAGAGAAATATTTCTAGATGTTGGAAAAGGAGAGGCATGATGCAAGTGAAAGATACAGAGGTGAAGTAGAGAAGAGTGAGGAGGAGGAGGGAGGCAGAGAAATAAAAAGAAAATTCATTGCTTCTAAGATAAATATATGTGGATAGATTGGGAGATTCAGCATAAGTAAGGAGTATTTTCTTGAATTCATTAATGTCACTTAGGTCACCTGACGTGTAGTTTGGTTCATTTGGAGGAGAAAACTGTAGAGTGTTGTCTTTGTAGTTTCTGATCCGTTTCATGTTCAAGTAGACTTTTTACAAACAAAGTTATACAGAGCAACAGGTAATTCATTCATTGGACAGTTTTGGTGTCTGTCATGCTGCATTTTCAGCTCCATATGCTCCCATGTGGGGAAATCTTAATTCCAGTAAAGGACAGCAGATCGCATAACAATTTTCTGCCTCCTATGTGTTTAATTTTCTTTGCTGGTGGTCTCACAAGCTTGCAAAGAAACAGTTGGACGACAACTGCACCGTACATGTCCTGAATAATGATGGACAGGCAGAAACAGGATGGAGAGGCATTTTTTACCTGAATATCACAGGAGTATAATTACTGTGTGATATTTGTGTTTCCCTCAGTAAAAAGTGAGGGAAACATAAAAATCACACAGTAATTATACTCCTGACAAACTACGGAGCAGGACACTTTCTGATTGGTCAGTTTGCACACTCACGTGTGGTTATTACATGCCGTTGCGTAATCCTTTTGCCTTCTACAGATCAGGAGATCCTTGACCATTGAATTTCTGCGATCAGCCGGTGGATTTAGCAGTGGTTTAACTTTTGAACTCATGCTAAAATCATATATCTATTAACACACAGTCCTCATGTTTCACACCACAAACAAACTGCACCATAGTGTGCCTGGAGGAGCTGGTTGTTTAGTTTGTTCTGGAGTTTGATTGACGGCTTTCACCACAGCCAAAATGAACCAAACAAACGGATTAGGTTAAAGTTTAAAGGTTTATGGTTACAATTATGGAACAGTGCTGGTATGCTGACTCAACCTTTTCTCCCACAGGCCTCACGGCAGTTTGATCAAGAGGGCAGGAAGAAATTTTTCACCTTGGACATGAATAACATCCTCCTGGAGTGAGTAGGACAGCTTTTAAATCACTGTCAGCCAAATCCCAGCTCACTCTCCTCCTCCCTTTCAGGCTTTCTCAGTCATTTTCAGCTGATTTCCCTCGCCACCTCTCCTGCTGTCTTTAAGTGTTTTGTTTTCTGTCTGTCTCTCATTGTCTGTGTTTATGACATGCTTCTCATTTCCATTCCTTGTTTCTTCAACTTTATGCTCACCCACCTCTCATTGTGCGCAACTACCCTTTATTCTTTCTCATCCTTTACTTTCATCCCCTATTTCTGTACCTCACCATTTTTTATTTTCTCCCTTTTTACTCCCACTGCCATAATGGTCTCCCTCCTCTTCCTCCTCTCAGTATTGAGCTGCAGGTCCAGGAGCAGCCTCCTGTGGTGCGTTCAGACATCTACTCGCACATGGAGGCATTTGTGCCATGCAACAAAGAAGCCCTCCTCAAACGCATGAAGAAGCTCAGTCTGAACATCCAGGTGAGCGAGGCGTATCTGTGGAGAAAGTGAGAAATACCCTCTATTTAAAATCGATCTGATTCAAAACCCATCCCGCCACCCCCCAATTACTAACGTCAGTGCTTTGTATGAAGCATGCTGAGAAGTCAAACATTGATTATGTTTACAGCAACTTATACCTCTAATATACACCCCTGATAACAGCGCAGAGTCAACCTGTTGAACGTACAGACTATAACCTTGTAGTTGTTACCTAGCTGAATTCTGCTGACCACATCGAAGCACAGCTATAATTCTTTAGAATTATAATTTTAGGAATAATTGTCATTGTTTGGCATGAAAAGAATGGGAAATAATATAAGTGCAGTCTGCAAATGGATTTATATAGTTGTGTAGATTAATTTGAAATGAGATTCTTAGCTGTACTGTGGAAAAATGCAAGGCCATATTTGGTTTAGGAAAAAGTTACAAACATCTTAAGAACAGTTGTATTTACAAAATCTCTTACAATCCTGTTTACATCTTTGCAGTGAACCGACGTTGAGATTGTACGAGATCTCTACTTGTCATGTTTTGGAGAATTTGGATTTAGTGTTTTTCCTACTCATCTAGCTACTTCCTGTTTATCATTCCTGTGATTTTTATGGCCCCTTGTGGTTTATTTGACCACACACTCATGCGTACCCACAAAATATCAGATATTTGGGGATCTTTCACAACAAACGAATCAAGGAAGCATCAAAATATTATTCCAAGTGTTTCCTTCAAGCACTCTATTTTCTGATTTGCTGCTTCGTTCAGCTCCTGTTTCCTAACCCCAAAACTGATCTTCCAGTTTCTCCACAGTATTTTTGACTTTTCATACAGCTTTTAATCCCCAGCCGTCTTCACTGCTTCAGTTGTTAATGTCTAGGCTGAGTAATGCAACAAGGACTGCCACTGAAAACAGGCTTCCAAATGTCTTTTGTCACAGATCATTTAAGTAGCATTTTGTCAAAATACATCAACATACTCCCCTACTTTCTCCCTTTTTGTCTCTATCTCTTCTAACCCCTGCTGCTTTTCTTTTTTCCTCTTCCTCTTCTACTTTCATCTGTTTTTCCCTTCCTTCCTTCCTTTTCTTTCTTTTCTTGTGTCCCACTGTTGCTCTGCTTCCACATTTTCTCACTCTGACTTTATTTTCCTTCCTCTTCCAACTGTTTTGTTTTTCGTACTTTTCAATCCTGATGTTCTCCCTCTATCTCTGTCTTCCACTGTCATTAATTCACCTGCTCCTTCTCTCTCGCTGCTCTCTCTCAGGACGATCGACTGCGGACACCACTGTTGAAGCTGAAGCTGGCGGTGTGCAGTGTGATGCCAGAGCAGATAGCCAAATACAACATGGACTGTATGGCCAAGGTTGCAAAGTAAGTAAATTCTAGCAAGTAAGAAACTAAGCAGGTAAACTCAAATTATAACTGTGTGCCTTAACTCTCTCTGTCTGGAGCCAGTTAGCTGTTAGTTTACAAAATCTCTATGCTTTTGAGGACAACATAACATATGAGATTTTTTATTTGATATATTTCTATTTTTAGACAGCAAGGTGTCACATAATTCTTCTTGTGAGTGTATGCATGTATGTTTTTATGTGTTACTGACTGTGTGTGTCCTGCAGGCATCATTCAGAAGAGGGCGATAAGAACGGCTCAGAGGAGGAAGATGAGGAAAAGCCTGGCAAAAGGGTGATGGGCCCGCGGAAGAAGTTTGTCTGGGATGACAAGCTCAGGTAATGATACAGGTTTGACTCTGTATCCTGACTCGTTTTCTTCATACCCTGTCCCATTTTGTCACAATCTCCCCCGTTTCTCTCCACTGTTGGTGTCTAATCTTTGTAAACAGATGTTACACAGGCCTGTAAAGACTGTTCAGGGTTGCTGGGATGTAGAAACAAATGGCCTCAAATTCTTCAAAAAGGAATGAGGGGGGGGGGGGCAACCAAGTCATGAATATCCCTCATGTTAGGATTAACACTTCACTTTATGCAATATAGTCTTTAAATTTTACCAAACAAGTCATTTTAAAAGAGTACATCACAGATTAAGCATTGCACTCATATAATACTGTTGAACTCAGGATGGACAGTAAAAAAAAAAAGGATCAAAATCAGTTCTAATTTAAAGTGAATTTTATACCTGCATGAATGTGAAATCCCTGAGTGATGAATTAATGAAATGACAAACTCATTGAGACTGACTTGCAGCTGCTTTTTCATAACAGCTTCCACATTTTTAGGAAGTGTTTTTGTACACCATCATTATTCATCATTATTACCTCTGACTCCCTGAAGAATAACCGTCGTCATGTGCTCAACACCTGCAGCCCAATTTAGATTTTAATCTTGAATGGTTTGTGTTAAATTGAGCATTTGTGTTTGTGCAGAAACCTGCTGTGCAGCCTGGTGCGAGTGAAGCTGAGCTGCTATGAGATGGAGAACCAGTGCTCTCTGTCTGTGGAGGACTACCTCAAAGCCTTCTTGGAGAACGAGGTCAAACCACTATGGCCCAAGGGCTGGATGCAGGCCAGGTGTGTGTGTGTGTGTGTGTGTGTGTATTCACCAACTGAGTTTATGTGTTTCCCATCGATCCAAGTTTGTTGTAAATGGCAGCTTTTTTTGTTTAATTTATTAATATCTACTATATTTACTGGTTCTACTGCTCTCATAGGTTGCTTTTTTTTGCTAGTGAGTGTCTTTAATTTTATGAGCATATTTAACCTTATACACAGCAGCGGTACATTACAAAGGCACATAATTAAATATTGTGTGTGTATATGTTGAAAGATACATTATGTTTCAAAACATGGGGAAAAATAGGTTTCATCGGTTTACTTTTGTGTGGGTCTGCTAGTGTTTCTGCATACTTTTCTCGTAAACAAACACACAGACAAGTTTGTCTTTCTCACAGATGTTTTTCCCTACTTTATAGCAAATCAGTGATGATGCATTAGTTGTAATTGAAAGATCTTTGCTTCGTTGACATCCATGACAATTGAGCCTGAGAAATTTACTTGAGAAATTTAGCCCTACATTAATCCAGCCATTCCTACCCCCTGGCATTATCGCTGTGTGTTTCCTCTGCTCAGGATTCTGTTGAAGGAGAGTCTTTCAGTTCACAGTCACCTCACTGGAAACATGTAAGTAATTTACTTATTTTTCTCACACTACTCATGTTTCCTCAGTAATACCAACTACTGATGGTATTTTATAGACTGGGCGTGAATGAAAAATGTAAATAGAAAAGACTGAATATTTGCTGATATTTTTCCACACAGAGTCAAGAGGAGAATGGTGCCTGGGCCCAAGGCCAAAGCCAAGGTGAGAGACTGCTTAGATAATTTCCTGTGCAATGTCTAAAAATATCTAACTGAACAGCACAGATTGTTTTTTACTTAACCCACAATGATAATAACAGCTTTCTAACATGAAGCAGTTTTATAGACTTTGCTCACTGCCTCATTATGTGTCATATCATATTTACTCAGTTCTGGAGACAAAATTGGTATTTAGCATTCATTTAATTTAATATGACTGACAATTTTTATTTTATTATTTTCATGCTGGAGGGTTGATTTCATCTTTGTAACTTTTGTATAAAATCCAGTATTGAAATAATATCAGGGGGTGTGGCCATAATGAACAAATAAAGGCCTGGGGAAAAATATAATTGAAACACCTGACGTGATTCTTGTTATACTTATAGAGTTAATGCTGAAATTAACTTTACACTGAATTCATCAAGACAAAAATGCAAACTCAAAACCTCCATGTTTCCCTGAGTGGGGTAATTATAAATAAAGTCCTGTGCCTCTTGGACTCTGAGGTAAATTTGAGGACTTACAGTATGATTGGGGGTTACTGGTGCTGACCATCTGTTCTTTTAGGAGGGTCTTTGGATCCACAAACCACCTCTCACCATGACCACCATGACCACCACCCCGTCTCTGCCCACCTCAACATCCGCTCTGACTTCCAACCGCCAGCTCGTCTCCTCCTCCTCGCCCTCGGAGCCCATCTGTCTGTCGGACTCTCTGGATGAGGATCTGACTGCTCCCTCTCTGGACTCCATCTCCCATGCTCTGGCCCTCCTCAGCAATGCATCCAAGGGCCTGGGTCCCTCAGACAGCCCCTTGTCGCCCCCACCTCTTCAAATCCCCACCTCCTCTCCTCCCCCCGTCACCCCTCACTACCCATCAGCCTCTCAGCTGTCTGCCTCGGTTGCATCCACAACGCAGCAACATTCCCTGTCTAAGGTGGAGACCGCTCAGCTGGCAGCTCCGTCTGCAGGAAACTTAACAACAACGCTACCAACCTCCTCTTCTACCTCCTCTTCCTCGTGTCCCGTTGTCGCCTCCATGGCTCGTGTGCAGGCAGCAGGCCTGTCGCTGGCCTCGAGGACTGCAAATGGTCCCTATAGCCTGATCAAAGGACCTGGCACCATGGGCCAAACCCAGACTCAGAGACTTGTTACCATGGCATCACCCAATCACAGGCCAAGTTTGGTGATTGGAAGCGGCAAGATGCATCCACACCCCTCCCCATCGCCGCCGAAGCAGCGGCCTCCTCCCACAGCTTCCCCTCTGCTGCCCCCCCACCAAAAGGGCTTTGTTAGTCCCGTGGGGATGCTGGGAACTATGGCAGCCCCTCAAGGGCTGGCCAAGAGCAGTGCCAAAGCCAGTGGCATTAACAACATTAGCGTCGTTAGCAGCAGCCTCACACCTTCTTCCTCATCCTCCTCACAGTCCCGCTCCATCTCTACCACCCACCCTGGCCTGCAGACCTTCTGCCCTCCTTCCCCGGTGACCACCTCTCCGTCCCCCACCTCCCACTCCTCTCAAGGTAAATCCCACACACACCACCACCACCAGCCCAACTTCATCACTCCCATGCAGGCCACCCTCACCAAGTCCTCCCACAGCAGCAACTCCTCTCCCATCATCAAGCTCACTCCTCGGCCTCCTGCGCCCACCCCACCTCCCTCCTCCTCCCCCTCCCCGTCATCCTCGCCCTCACGCCATCTCTCCCATCAGATGATCCCCAGCCAACAGCAACAACATCAGTACACCCCCAAAAACCCCAAAACATTTCGGCCCCTCTTCAGTGTATCGGGCGGCGGGCAGGTGAAGCAGACGCAGGGCAGCTGCAGCTTCGCTGGAGGCCAGAAAGCTCAGTCAACCACGAGCAATAGTAGCATCAACAACAACTCCAATAACAAGGGAGTGGTGTCTGCTATCTGCATTCACCCAGAAAAAACTCCCTCGTCCTCTGCACCTTCAGTCTCAGCCAATCATGGGCAGAGGCAGAGGATGGTGGGTGGGGCTAACCAGAGCTCAAAGGCAGGAAACGGTTGGGCGGCTTCAGGAACTTTGGCCACGTCCTCCACAACGTCACACCTCTCACAGGTTAGTTTCTTGACCCAAAGCAGATTTTACATTGAGCCTGACTCTGTATCGGACAATGCAGTTATAGTTCTGACTAATTTGCATCTTGTGTTTGCAGGTATCAACAGCAGGCACCTCCCTCCTGGGCAGCCCCTCTGCTCTGCCCCTGGGCTTTGGGATGTTGGGAGGCCTGGTACCCGTCTCACTTCCCTTCCAGTTCCCCTCGTTGCTCAGTTTCAGCCCTCCTGGAGTCCCAGGGGCCTCTGGGATGGGCTCAGCCCCCAGCTCCAACTCAGGATACCCCCTAGCACAGAGCGACCTAATGGGTGAGTGAGCACACAACTTTTTAAAGGATGCTTGGTCACATTGATTAAAAGAAAAAATACTAACATTGGTGATTTTAGTGCTATTTTAAAAGCTCAAACACAAAATATTTCAGGGGGAAGCACTTATGTTTGCCCCTTTCACAGAACCCTTGCAACAACATTAAGTGACGCAGAACAGACACAGCTGAACAAGGACAGTTGGAAACTTAATTTCTTCTTGGCTTTATTGTTTTTAAGTGATATACTATCATTTTTTTTACTGTCAACAAATTCCATAAAAGACCAAAACCAGCAGCTTCTGATGACGTGAAAAAACGTGTAATGAATATGTAGTTGAATTTAAAAATAGCATTTTTGTTGTACAAAGCAAATTTGCAGCAAATCTTACTCATACAGAAGTAAATGGTGCATTTGTTGGACTATTGTCAGCCGTGGATAAATACACATCTGCTGCACAAGTGAGTTATTGAATAATTTTACTCCGCGTGGATCATTGGTGTGTTTTTAAATGTATTTATTTTTTGACAGCAATATTACTCTGTGCCTCAGAGCTCCAATCAGGCTGTAGATGCACTCTTTTATTTGTTTGTTGACAATAAGAAAACTATGAAACATCACCAGACTTATCATTTTAAACTAGTTTTTATTTAATTTACTGACCATATAGTTTTTTAAAAAATTGCTATTTATGTCAGTATTTTTATCTCAGAATTTATTTTGTACAGCTTTTATTTCAACAGTGAGCTTCATGAATCTACTAGCTGTGACTACAGATTAAAATGCACTTGTGAAGCTAGGGCTGAACCATGGTTTTATATATCAAAATTGCATTTGAAAGAATGCAGTTTTTATATTTTATGGCACTTGTGTCTTTACAAGCTGTAAAAGCTTCACTGAAAATTAAGAGGCAACCCGCCGAAACAGCTGAAGTTAAATGGGTTAAATCGCTATATGAACCTATAAGTTGTGTTTTCTTCAAATTTGAAAGAAAGACACAACAAGCAATGCATCATTTCATTAGTTTTTTTTTTTTCTTTTCATAGAGAAATACGTTTGACTCTGATTGGTAAAGACTTACTCTGTTTAACATTATGTAGACAACCATATGCTGATATGAAGCGTTAATTTATTATTTGCAAAAACAGATGAATGTGATTCATCTGTTTTTAAACTAAATTAAATGACTCAACACCAGTTTGATTGTTTGTTTTTTTGCCTGGAGTTTACAATGAAAACATTATTTAGGAAAATTAATACAAATGCAGATATCTGTTTTTGGCCATTAACTCCTTCATATTTTCCTCAAATGTTTCAGTCCTGTGTGAAGCAGATTCAGAGGAAGAATCTAGAAGAGGGTGTATATAAAGCAGGATAGTTTATGTATTCATAGTCTTTATATTTTAATTCCAGCGTCTGTGTGTTCACCTTGTGTGTGTTTGTGTGTTTGCTCATAGTGAAGTATACCAGCAGCAGTACCTCCACTGTGTCAGCTGTGCTCCACATCTATTGCTGTGACCCTCTCTCCCAGTCTCCATCTTTTTATTCTTTTTTGTTTCCCCCCTTTGTTCTCTCCGTCTTTTGTGTCCGTCTCTGTCATCTCAACCTTTTTGTACTTGTATGCCTAGTTGCCAATTCACTTTGATCCTTTGCTCTCTTTTGCTGCTGGTCTCATGGTTTCCATATTCTCCCTTGTTGTTGTTGTTGTTGTTGTTGTTGCAGCATTCTTCCCTCTCATCTTCCCTCCATCTCTCCTCAGATCTGTATAAGAGTCTCCAGTCAGGGTCGCAGGCTGCCCTACCTCCTCACTTGCAGCTTGCTTTCTCAGGTAATCTGCATTCCTCCTCCACTTTGTCCTCCCTATCTCTCTCTCCATCTGTCTGTGTCGAGGCAACCTGTTGCCCTCTGCTCAGCTGCTGTGTTGTTTGCTCTGTACCTTTCTGCTTGCTTCACTACAGCATATAAGGCATGCCAAAGGCATATTTGGCATGGCTTTGGTTTGTCCTCTGTAGTTGCAGCACAGTGTAGAGGCATGTTGTAAAGCTATTGAAGTTAATATATTGTTTTTTCTGTAGTTTGCAGAAGGAGTGCTCAGTTTTACAGATGGCTCTTTGATTTGAGAGCAGCCGTCTAATTAACATGTGAAACTGCAGTGTGATTTGGCTGTCTGAATTCTGAAAAATGAAAATCTCGGGGACATGTGCTTTGAAATTCTGTCCACCATAAATGTATGTAGCTTCATCTGTGGCTGAATTCAGTTGTGTTTATGGCTGTAAACAGAGACTTGCAGCTCACAGTCCAGTTTCACCTGGATTATTCATTGCAGTCAGGTCAAAGAACCATCTGAACATCTGAACTAGGAAACACAAACGCATCATGTGTTGCTGCCTGAGCTCACCGTGTGATGAACCTCAAACTCTACACTGAATATTATAATTAAGTTAGTTCGACACTAAAGCCATGTCTTTGTTTATTTACACCGCTGAGATTTAAAGAGTGCACCTAAAAAAATAACAGAATTTTGTCTGTGTGCAACAAACCTAAATATTTCCGCCCAATTATTAATCCTCAATCTAATTCCTGCTTTTGTTCCTCAAGTTTTTTATCTTATGAAATGTATGTCAAACAAGGGCAGCAACTAACAATTATTTTCATTATTGATTGATTATCTGCTGTTTATTTTCCTGATTAATCATTTAGTAGTTTAAAATATCAATCAATTTTGAAAAATGCTCATCACAATTTCCCACACCCAAGTCGCGTCTTCAAATTGCTTACGCCATTTGCTGATGCTTTATGAGCCAAACCATTCATGAAGAAAATAATTGGCACTTTAATCGTTAATGAAAATAATTGGTAGTTGTATGGATGATAAGCAGCCATACAGGCCTTAATGCTCAGACATTAGTAGGTGTTTCAACTAGTGTGTAAATGTTTGAGGAGGTGGATGCAGTTTAGTGTGAGAAGAGATTGTACAAGAAGAAAGCTTTTCCACATTGGACAAAAAAAAACCCAACTTTGAGATGGAGCCCTGTAAATGTTAAATGTTACATAATGAAGGCCATCTTTAATTCAGAGAGAGCAGGTCGGGGGAGCAAGAGATTGAGGTTCAAACGGTCTAACAGGTGCAGCAGGCCGTCGGGTGTCTGGCAGGAAAGAGGAGTTCCTCTCAACCAGACATCAAAGTCGTTGAACATCTCTGTCCTCTCCTCTCAGATGCGAACCAAAGCCAAGGTGGAGACATGAAGAGGAAATCCCACTGACCAATAACAGCGCAGGAGGTGGACATCAGCGGGGTGACATCATGGCCTCCTGGACACATCCACCAATAGAAAGCTTCACTTTGATTGACTGACACAGTGATGTGGTATGAGGGGGCGGGGCTCCACTGCCTCTTTTGAAATGGACCTAAAGGAGAATCAGTTTATCCTCGTTACAGATGGCAATGATAAATTAAATTAACTGTATTTTCTAACGAACCGGGTATGAGAACAAGATGGCGTGAATGACGAGAGAACTTATTTTTTGTTCCGCTTATTTTTTATTTTTGTCAACATGTTTACATATGACCGACCTTGATCACTGTGGAATGAGTGTGAGCGAGGTGGGTGGTACAGATGAGAGTAGTCGTACGCTACGTAATATAATTTGTATTTAAGCTTGTGTGGAATAACGGGATTCTTGTTCTTGCAGTACAAAAAGAAGACTGGGTAATTTTAATTTTTCTGTCTTTTGTCTCCGATGTGGGAATCGTTGTGTCCGTAGAAATTTTATTGTTCGTCACCTCTGCTCCCACAAATGACTGTTAAGTAGTAGCTTAAATTAATATTGATAAATTATTTGTAATTTACACAGGGACAAAACATGTGTGTGAGAGCGAGCGAGAGAGAGAGAGTGTGCGGTGAGGTTGATTTGAATGTGTGTATGTACATAAAAAAAACAATATACTGTTAATTTCTATTCAGATTATTCTGTATGAATGGATAAGGACGTGTATCCCCCTTTTCACAATAATGAGCAAGTGTAAGTTTGATGCCCCTCTCTTGCTCAGTGTGTTTTTGGTGCTGTTTAATCACACTGGACCTTTTCTGGAAAAAAGACTTGAATTGAAAAAGTTTTGGGCCTGTGAGAGAGGGGAGAAACGTCAAGATTGTAGCCTACTTGAATTATTGTTTTTTTTCTTTCTTTTTTTTATTTACTTTCTCTGCTTATTGACTCGAACCAACTTAATATAACACAACGCCTTAGTTTATATTGAAAAAGTATGAAAAAGATCTATGCAGGACTGTAAAACGCTCAATGCAAAAGTGCAAGTCGTCGCTTGGCTTTCAACCTCTACTCAACTTGTCAGTGCGTTTCTGGAGTTGTGAATGTTGGTAGATGTTATTATGTCACTTGAGACTCCTTTTTTATCCGGTGTGTGTGTGTTCAGACAGAACGCAAAGCGAATTTTAGAAGTGGGGCGTTTGCATACAAAGTCGATGGGAAAACGCGTTTATGCGCAGGTTTTCCTGGACCGCCGCAAATTGAAAATGTTTCAGCTTGAGTGAAAGAGTCGTGCTTATGCTGCGTTCATGTCGTATCGTCTAAACTGTAATTGCAAACCGAGTGGGGAAAACCATTGGTGCCATGCCATTGTTCCGACGGCCCATTATTCCAAAACCCCAATAAGTCTGAAAATTGTCCCATTTGCCCAACAGCCGGCTATCCCAAAGCCCAATGCATATTGCTCCGAAAATACACTCTGCCTTCAGTTGTTACTGCCACCTGTCCCTGGTGCTGAATCGGTTGCGCACCAACTGACGTAAAACGCCTATGATTTTATTCCGACATTGGTAATATTCCAAAATTCCCTGAAATGTCATTTGCAAGGCCGGAAAGGAATCATCCCCCCCCCCCCCCCCCCCAACTGATTCAACACCATGGAGCAGATGTTAGTCACTGAACTAACATCTGCAGGGAGTGTGTGTGTTTTCAGGATAACGGTCTTTCAGTCCAGTGGGACATTTTTCAGACTATTAGGGTTTTGGAACAGCAGGCAGTCCCCCAACCATTC
Organism: Gadopsis marmoratus; assembly: GCA_036023855.1. Taxonomy (NCBI): domain Eukaryota; kingdom Metazoa; phylum Chordata; class Actinopteri; order Centrarchiformes; family Percichthyidae; genus Gadopsis; species Gadopsis marmoratus. The sequence continues at coordinate 20,683 of JAVQJF010045626.1, read as the reverse complement.
ACATCAGACTCTGACTTGTAATTCCATGTCAGATATCTCTCTCTCTTCCTGCTGCTGGCTGTGTGTGTCCCACTTGGTGGGATGGACTACACATTTGTCGAACTATTGGCAAAATGGCTGCAAATGCACCACAGCTGGGAGTTGAATCTATAAACGCTAATACAATTCAGCTAGTTTAAAAGGAGGCGGGGCTATATACACTGTTTCACTCTGTAGTGAACTGCTACAAATACACTACAAAATAAGCTACTTCAAGCGGTTCATCTGGTGTGGCTACAAGGTTAGCAGAGTGTCTAACCATCTTGGAACAATGCGTGAACACTCCCAGGTCAGAATAACGGTAATTCCAAATCTGCTGACATTGTGTGAATGCGGCACCTGGGGCTTTATGAATCTGCTTGATAAATGTGCAGAGCCTGGATGTAAACGTCCATGATACAAAGGCGAGAAGAAAAAGGAAGTTAGTGGCAAATGACGACAACAACCGGAGTTTCTGGTGACTTCAGAGGTTGAGCTGAACACAAACACACAGACAACAGCCGGCGCGTTGAACCCAAAAGCAACACACGCCGTTCCCACGGTAACGGTTGTTAGCTAGCTTACAGCTAAAGAGTGTTCAGTCCATAACATGCGTTGGTTGTTTGTGGCGAAGAAACAGAAATGATCAAACCGACGCAGATTACAGGAGGCAAAAATTCCCACGGCCGTCTGTGTGAACACACCTTCCCTCTGCTAAATACCTCCGCTAACAAAACCGTTCTTCCCGAGTCTCTCGCTGTCCTCCCCGGACTAGTTTCCCGCCCTCCTCCGTGTGTGTGTGACTGACCGGCTGCACCGAGAACTGCGCCAAAGATTGTTCTGTAGCTCACTTATATTGGATGGGGTGCTGCTGGTCGGTGTCTGCGAGTGCGTTTGTGTTTATTCTGACATTTTCCCCCCAAAATGTAAACCCCATGAGTGTCAACGTGTGCTTGTTCAGGATGTCAGTGTGAAGTCATGTGACTGGAGCAGTGTGTGACATCTTATAAAATGTGCTTTCTTTGGGGGTGGGGGAGGATAAAAATGACATTTTGTGGTTAACTGGTTACTTAATTTGTTCTTTTGTAGATTATTTTTGTGTGTCAGTTATAAAATTAAACGAAACAGGTGGTTTTCATGCCGACTCTTCTAGGGTTTTTTGTCGTCTTGTTGCTGCCTCCACCTTCAAGAGCTGAATGTTGGTATTGTAATTGAGCAACATGTACTTTCTCCATTATCCGCAACAAGCTCATAGGCCCCTGCTCACCTACTTCAAGTGCTCTTCATTCATTGGCTGGACTGGAAGAGGGGAGGAATCAGGTCATTTTGGTTTCACTGTTTGGTTTGGTCCCACCAACTCCGAAGAAAAGGATCGCCTAAACATTCAACACCGAAATAGAGGGAGTTTCTCTGCTTGGCCTGTCGGATATCGAAACGGTGTGTGTGGGACAGACTCAAAATAATGAGCTTCTACTGTTTGTATCGAAGTCCCACAGGAGCTTAGCTTGGTCATTCTCAACCACCACCTGAGATGTGTCCCATTGTGACCGTGGGACTTCCAGCCCAAAGTTGGCACAGATGTTCCTGTACATGATGCCAGCCACGTGGTTATGGCGTTCCATGTGTACCCTGCCTGCTAGCACCTTGCACATTGCCACTATGTGCTGGATTGTCTCAGGGGCGTCTGCGCTGTGTTTGCACCTGGTGTGGTAGATCCCAGCTCTATTGATCTTGTGCTCATCATCCTGCCAAGCATCTGTAAAGTGTAGCCTGTGATTGTTCTAGTAATTAATCAGCTATGGGTGTTCCAGGTGTCCAGCTTGGTTATGATCTTCATTCTCAGGTCAGCTGCTCTTGTGTTAAGTTTCTCTGCATTTCTCAGCTTCTTGTTATTGGGGCTTGGTACCTGCCCTTGACCTGACTCTGTCCTGGCGCCCCCTTGCTGTAGCATTTGTGTTGTCTCTCTTCAATCTCTAGTTGTGATAGCGGTTGCCTCTGTTGGAACAAAGCGATGGACGGACAGACATATCTGAGACAAGACCAGAGCCGATCCCAGTACTGCAGTTCTGGTCCAGTCCCCCACAAAAAACTCAAAACGGCATCACAGGTACAATGAATATGCTTTATTTTCCTTTTACAAAAACAAACAAAACAAAAAGTTACCGTCTAGAAATACAGGTATACAAGAAATAATATGATGGGAGTATTTGCAGTTGAATGCCTGGTTGTCAACAGCCAGCTGGATAATAAAATAATGAGTTAACTACTTGTGGATGACAAAGCTTCCAAACCAAATGAAATCCTGTGCAGTGCATCATTTCCCAAAATAACTTATGAACTGAGCTTTCCCCTGTGGGCTGTCACGGAGGGAAAACTTAGTACAAACATGATTTTGGGAAAAGCAACTGACGAGGGCTCCGCGTTAATACTGGAATACTGATTTTGACCCAAACACGTTATAATGGACACAGCGGATATGATATGAAGCACAGCAAAAATACAAAAGAAAAAGATGAAGTGTTGAATATCTTCGTGGTGTACCTGTTTCATCTCACTAGTGTTATGTTTCACATCTGTAATGAAATCATTTGCCCACTTACGTTCTTATTTAGTGTCTAAGGCACTTTTAAAGAAACATGCTGTTAACATTTGAGGAGAAGGGCAAAGGAGTCTGCTGTAGACAACCATCCTATTCTGCACATCCAGAGTAAAGGAAAAGACTTAAGTAAAAGTAGACTTGATGGATGGAGATGGGCACCCTGGCATGTAGAAGCACCTGCTGTACTTCCAGCAGAGCCTCATGCTATTAAAGGAACCTGGGCTAAAATTGCAAGGAAAGAAAAAAACCATACTTTCCGACTACCTGTCGGTTGCGAATACTAAGTGCTTGATCAGGTTTGTCGGAAGTCGGGCTTCAACTCACACAATCATGACACAAACCAGCCTGAGTTTGTTCATCCTTTTTACCATTACATGCCAGGCACAGCGCTGTAAGAGTTTTTCTGACAAATGAATACAGAGCGATCTCTTAAATGTTTGCTGTCCTGAAGGTATTTCTGAAATCCTAAAGACAATTTTAACCAAGTGGATGAAAAAAGTCTGTTGCTCAAATGACACATCTCCATATTTGTTTTGTACGACACAAGAAAAATATAAATAGTATGAAAATGTAAAACAATGAAATGGGACATGAATATGGACAAACTTAACATTTAAATGTAAATTACACTTTCTGTTACATCCACCGTGCGGAAATAAGAAATTAGTTGTAATTTTGGAAACAGATTAAAAACCAGTTGTCACGGAACTGTTCAAATTTCCATTTCTTGGAGCACTTTAAGGACTTGTCATGCATACTGGCTTAAAAGCTAAATGTTAATGTCTTATTGTGCAACAGACTGAATATTTTTTTCATCCAGATGGTTAGAAGAGTCTTTGAGGCTTTTGGAAATCCTTCAGAGCAGTTTCCAATGATCAGCATTGTTACTGTTCAGAAAACCGATGACTCAAAAGTAATAATACAAAACTGGGGCACAAACACTGAAATGAAGTGGGAAGATGACTATTTTCAATCCGTCTCCACTTCTAATCGACTACATGTTTTACCTAAACTGAACCCATTTAGTGTCACATTGAAAACATGGACTGAGTGCCACTGTAGTGCTTCTAGTATTCCAGTTAGAAATTCAAACATTCTGTTCTGTCCAGTTTCCAGCACCATTCACAGCTCAGGCCAGTCAACAGTAGAAGACAATACTAACCCAATAGTGTTGTCAACTGTCAACACTACAAAACGGGCTGTGAGCTGCGAGATTCCCAGTTAAAACCCAGATACACATTCCTTTACTAAATGTTGAGATGAAGCAACAGAGAAAATAAAATACCCTTTTTTTTCTTCTTCACAGTAATACATTTTCAATTCAGAGTCCTTGTTTTTCTATTGCATGTCCCGAGATGTTCGTCGTTCCCGTAGTGCTGTAAGTGTAGAAGCTGAACAACAAACAGTCTGTAAATCAGAGGGAGACTCGTGTAACAAGCAGCCGGCGTGCTGCTGTCCAAAGGCCACAGTGACCTTGGTTTTGGGTTTTCCCTCAGTCTGAGCACTGGAAGGATGGAGTGTGTTGGTGTGAGATGGTTTTTTTCACAATTAGTGAGCAGAACACTTATAACACCACGAGAGTGAAATACATTTGCTTGTAGTCCTGCATTTCTATACATTACATTATTTACGTGAGCACACCTCGGGGTCTCCACCTGCATCACACACGCAGCGTTTCATATGTATAAAAAGCACTGTGTACCTATGTGTACTTTCTCAATAAGCAGAGCAGGTAACTTCATGCCTGATGGGAGGATTACGTTATGATGCAGAGATGATAACATGGCCGAGAGACGAGCCAGGACTAGCAGCTTGCCAGAGAAGAGCAGAGTAAGGCAGAATTGTCCATTTGCCCCTGTAAATCTCCAGGACTGGAGGCTTTACTTCAGGGGAGGGCGGTGGATTTTCCCTGCAGTGTTCACTGATACAAAAAGGGCAGAGGCGTGCTGCCCAACTTTACCAAAAACAGCTCATCACTCCAATCTTCTGTCCAGTCGGTGGTTTGAAATGAGTAGATGTTGGTGACACAGAAGATCTTTTGGGCGAAAAGTGGACGAGGTGAGGGTGGGGCGAGGGTGGGGGGAGAGGGAGGAATGAGAGGGAGGGAGGGAGGGAGGGAGGAATGTGAGTCGCTGTGTCTACTCGGTGTTGGCGGTTTGCGTATCATTGAAGTCACCAGCGCGGCTGTCGGCGTCGTCGTCCGATAGGTCGACGGAGGCACCGTCCAGATTGAGGTTGCGGCGGCCCGAACGGCTGGAGGAGAAGCTGCTGACCGGACCACCACGCCTGGTCAAAACAAAGTGACATGACAAGTTAAATCTCTGCTGCTTTAAGGAGTCGTTCCATGTCTGTGCCAAGGAAGCGCTTAGCTTAGCATAAAGACTGGAAACGGGGGAAAACGGCTAACCGGGCTCTGTCCAAAGGTTACAAAATATGCCTACCAGCACCTGGAGAGGTCACTAATTGGATTATGTTGGATTTGTTGAGTCTGTACACAAACAGAGTTATGTGCTGGAACCATTTCTTGGCGACTAGCGGCAGGACGTAACTCCCTGTGAAACCACAGCTTGTTTTTACATTTCTGTAATAGATGCATCTTAATTAGAGAACATTAAAGATGTTGGCACATCGAGCTTCTCATCTAACTCTGGGAAGAAATAAGTGTATTTCTTGGATGTCAAACTATTCCTTTAACAAGACGGTAAGATTAGCCTTATAACAATATAAACATAACTTTTAAATTAGGCAAATGTTTTACTGGATACCAGAGCCACTAACATAGCATGACACCTTAAATACACACTTCTCTATGGTTGTGCCATAAAGAAATGACCACATTCAGTTTTCTAATGCTGCCCTTCATTGTTATTCTTATAATTGCATCTTGTGCTTGCTTCAATTCATTTTCAAGTTTTTCTCTCCATAGAAGTACACAAGGCGTCTGAGGACATCACTAACACCAGACTAGCAGAGTCCTCCTCGTACCTGAGGCGGTTCTTGAGGGAGTTGACCTCCCTGGTGAGACCTTCGCTGGCCTCGGTGGCATCGTCCAGCTCCCTCTGCAGCTTCCTGCGGGAGGCGTTGGCTCTGGTGGCCTCCTCCTCCGCCTCCTCCAGCTGACGCTTCAGCTGCTTCATACGAGAGTTGGCTTTCTCCATCTGACAAGAGGGAGGACACATGGGGAAACAGACGGAGACAGCGAGATGTCGTGGGTGGTTGGCCGAATACCCGTAAAAAAGAATGTTTAAATGCGTGGCACTTTGCTTCATGAGTCGATACCTGCTCCTTGTACTGGTCAGCATGACGACGCTCATCCTCCACCTGCATCATCACCTCCTTCAGTTTCTTCTCCGTACGACGGACGATTTTGTTGGCTGCTGCTCTCTCCCTGAAGTTTACAAGAGAAAAAGAGCTCATAACTATCTGTACTTACCGTTTTGTCCCACTTTGTTATAAAAAAGTGCTACATCTTTCATCCAGGACTCTTACTAGCACCATCTACCACCATTAATGTCTTAAAATTAATGACAATGAACCTTTTACATGTATCCAATGATGTTTCATCAATTGTGTGAGAATATCTTCTCAAATGGCTGCAAAATGTCCTCTTGTCAGGTGAGGTTGGTCACTTACTTTGCTTCCTGCTCCAGCTGCTCCTCCAGCTGCAGGATCTTGGTCTCCAGGGCAGTGATGGACGCCTTAAACTTTGACTTGACTGTCCCTTCCAGCTCCGCCAGCTTGGCTTTCAAATCCTGCGTTTATAATATGCGACCATTAGGATCATGAGCATAAAAGTAAGATATATACATTTCATTTTAAATAATCTTTACACGTTGAAGTGTTTTCACAATTGATGTGAACAGCAAAGCGAACAACAGACTCAATGAGCCTCAACAAAATAATTAAGTTAGTAAATAAGTTACACAGTCAAGGCAGGCAAGATATTAAACTGAATTTATCCTCCACATAGTTGAGGTGTTTTAAATGGCCGACAGGTAACCAGCATATTCTGTTTTATCCATCCCCTGTATGTACGCAAGTACATGTACATGCTACTGTATTTAACAAACTATACAAGACCTTGTTCTGCCGCTCCATCTGTTGCCGAGCGTTCTCACTTTTCTGGGCGGCGCTGCGCTCTCCGGCCAACTCAGCGTTCAGGCTGTCAACCTGAAAAAGAGAGATGGGGTGAGAGAGGCATGGTAGAAGATAAGAGTGACGAGAGGACAAAAGACAGATGGGTGATGACAGAGGGACAGGTTGGTGTGCTGTGTAAACTGATGTACTTCGAGTTTGGAGAATAAGTTTAAAGAAATGTACTAAAGTGAATGAGGATGTTTACATACTGCTGACTGACCTGACAGGAGTAGTACTTTGTTAACATGTGTTCACTGTTGTCTTGTGTAGTCAGTTTACCTGCAGGGTGGTCTTTCTGAAGCGGTCGTTGAGCAGCTCCATGTTGCCCTGCTCCTCCTCCAGCTCCTCCTCCAGCTGGGCGATACGAGCCTCCAGCCTCCTCTTCTCTTCCAGCAGTGACGACCTGACACACACACACTTTTAATCAGATCCTTCTGACTCCAATATAATGATTTACACTGGCTGTTGACACTGAATTCCTAATTCAAAACAAAACAAAACCTTCCACTGAACACTTTGCCTTTTGGTCAGATATTAATGTTAACAAGAATTGTTTTTAAATCAGTACAAACGAAGCCACACTGACTTTCCAGAAGCACTGTTGGAGATCTCATCAGCCAGCTCATCCCTCTCCTGCTCCGCATGTCGACGGGCCCTCTCCGACGCTGCATGGTCCTGCACACACACACAGATCAGTATCAGTATGGAGAAAAACTGTACTCCAATTCTTGGCCATCATATATGGAAGTGAAGTCCGACTGGAACACATTTTGCTTGTTGTGTGTATAAAAGTCTTAACAGCACATTAAGTTAAGCAGATCTCTAACTCAAAGTGATTTTCAATTTTAAATAGAATGTGGACCTCCTGTAGCTGTAGGACTTCAGCTTCTAGGCTCTTGAGTTTCTTCTCGTTCTCCTTGGACTGGGTGAAGATCTCATCCCTGGAGGCTCTGGCCTCCTCCAGCTCCCTCTGATAGTCCTTCATCTGAGCCTGCAGAACAGAAACAATGTGGACCAAATCAAACACTGACACAGCAGAAAAGTGAACACTCAGTCCAAAGGTTTTCAAATTGAGGCACCCAGGCGCATGCCAGTGTAAAAACAACAGGAAGTAAGTTACTGTAGTATGGCCCAATGCCTTTAGGCCACTTAATGACGCGGTCAGCAGTTGCAGCAGCAGCAGTGACATTTAAGGTACTTATGAGTCATAACACAAATCTGAGCACACAGACATGTGTCACCCCAGGATATTATTATCTCAGAAGTCCATTGTAAATAAAAGTCCATAAATCCACTTTGAAATAATCTATAACTCCAGAATGTGCCACGTTTTTAAGTATTACAGTGATAGTTGTACATAAGCTATGCCGGGAACAGGTGTGTGTGTACCTGTAGTTTTCGGAGCTGTTTAATAGCCTCGTCTTTGCCTTTGTTAGCGGCTTCGATCTGCCCCTCCAGCTCGTTCAGGTCCATCTCCAGCTTCTTCTTGGCGGCAACAGTCAGAGTTCTCTGCTTCCTCTCATCCTCCAACTCCGCCTCCATCTCACGCACCTGGAGGAGCAAAACAACACACGGCACGTCAGGTTAAACCAAATATAAAACATATGGAGCCAATTGATCATCATCCGTGTGCCCTGTGTACCTGTTTAACAAGCGCCCTCTTCTTCTCCTCTCCCTGCTCATCTCTGGCCTGGAGGTCTCGGTCAAACTGGGCCTTCATGGCCTGCATGTTGACCTCCAGGCGCAGTTTGGCGTCCTCCGTGGCCTGCAGCTCGTCCTCCAGCTCCTCCAGCTGAGTTCTCATCTCCTCTACCTGTTGCTCCAGCGTTCGCTTGGACTTTTCCAGTTCATGGACCTTTATGCAGCAACAGGAGGAGAAACAAGACCATAAGTCAGCAAAACGGACTGGACAAAGCCAGATCGAAGGTCCCCAGACAACCCTCGGTAGATTTCCAGACAGAATAATCGTGTGTGAGATTTGAATGTATTGTATACAGTAAAAACAGTATAACAGTAACTATCCTGGCTGATTAGACTGTTCTGATACTAAAAATGCTAATTTTGCAAATGAAATCCAAACACATTTAATAAAAGCCACATCCATCTGCTGAGAAGTGCAAAAAAGTTGATTTAGCACTCAGCAGTGTCATTTAAGAGGTCAAAGGTCACTCACGTTCTTTCCCACGTCATCCTTGGAGCTCATCAGGTCCTCCATTTCAGCGCGGAGCTGCTTATTGAACCTCTCCAGTTCCTCTTTGGCCTCCAAGGCCTCCTCCAGAGCTCTAGCCATAGACAGAGCCTTGGTCTCCTTCTCCCGGGCCTCAGCCTCTGCACGGTCACGCTCCTCAGCATAACGAGCTGAGATGGTCTTCTCCTCAGCCAGCAGCTAGTGTAGACAAAGAAACAATGGTCTTCAATGCTCTGACAAACACCTGACCTCAATCTATCATTTCTGAAACATTTTGATAGTCCGGTGTACCTGGTCAAACTTCTTCTGTTTCTTTTCGAGGTTCGAGACGATCTGTCTCTGGTGGTCCAGGTCCACCATCAGGTCATCCAGCTCCTGCTGCAGTCGGTTCTTGGTCTTCTCCATCTTGTCCATGGCCATGGTCTTCTCCTCCAGACGCTGGCTGGTCAGCTCCACGTCCTTCTGGAGTTTTCTTTTCACCTCCTCCAGGCCCTCCATCGCTCCCACGTCCTCCTCGAGCTTCTTCTTTGTCTCAAACAGCTACAGGGAGGCCATATTTTTAAAATCAGTGAATATATAAAGATAATACAACATTTAAACAAGATATCAGGCTGCTTTCTTATGGTTACTGTGGCCTTTAGTGCCACAGAGGTGTGTGCAAAGCCTGTGGTAAACAAAACTGAAAAGGTGAGACACGACCGTCCTAAAATAAATACTCCCTTCATGAAGGTTATAATGTTCAGTTTTTGTAACTGTTCCAGGGAGGCATTGATTCAACTGTATGATCATTTTGGAGGCTGCAGTTTGTGGTGTGCTGTTGAATTGTATTGCATTATACAGAGATACTGTTTCTGTTACTTAGTCAACCCTCATTGATTTAAGTGGGGTGGACAAAATATTAGAAACACCTGTAAAAACATTACAACCTAATAAACTGGGAACTGAATTGTACTTTACAATTTGCCAAACACTTATAATAATATATATTGTAATATATATATTATCCTATGAACTTTGTATTAGTATTAGTATTTTATTTTAGTATTTTTAGTATTTTATTTATACCTTCTGAATTTATCCACATTGATGATATGAAAGTTTAGATTGGCTCACTCCAATCCTTCTCAAAGGGGAATGAAATGCGTATAAACGTCTGTTGGTTTGTTTTAGCTACAAATTTACATGATGGGGATTTAAAGAAAGAGCACAATGAACCCTTTAATCTTAACACATATGCAGTTAGTGTGGTGATACAATCAGCTTCAACTCCTGTGCTTTTACTTTTACTGCCTTTGCTGTTTGGCAAATGTCCAGCAACATGCACTCCCAGCATTCAACTTGTGTAACTCCTGTCTACATGTCCTTGTTAATCTGAACCACACACATTATGGGGTCTTTAATACATTTTGCTGCAAGGCCTCACTGCTTTACCGCTGTCCGCATGCTGCTCTGCACATCGACGAAAGGTGTTCACAGCTGGCAAACAGCTGGAACCCTTTGGCTGGCCCTTCGCTTGGCACTCAGTCGAGTATCAGTCTTATCTGAAAGGTGTGCCTGCCTCATATGTGACAGACCTTCAGAAGTATGTGTGTATGAGTATTTATGTGTTGTACATGTTCATGAGACTAACGTTTATGAATATGAACGACTGTACCTGAGCATGCACTGTCTGCAGCTGTTTCTCCAGGTTGCGTCGGGCTTCCTCATCCTCCTCCTGCTGCTCCAGCAAGGTGTTCTTTTCCACCTCCAGCTGGCGGATTTGGCCACTCAGGTTCAGCTTCTGACGCGTCTCCTCCTGCCGGAGCTCCTACACACCAGACCATAACCAGAAAAGATCAGACAAAAGAAAAGCAGGGAGGTAAAGTGCATTTTCAAACATTTGAAGCTTCAGGAAATGCTAAATTGTGATTTTTCTAGTTTTGAACACTTATATAAGTGACATTTTCTCTCGGGGAAAGCTACATGGTAAGTTCATTAGAGCATGGCGACCTGTTGACCTCTGTGTGGAATATTACAAGAGAAGCATGTCATTGGTGATTTTTTTTCTGATGTAAAAATGTGAAGCAAATTAGTCCAAGTGACATAGAAATAATAAAAAAAAAAGGATGAATGCATGTGTTCATAGAGCACTAATTTATTAAGATTTTGCACAAGATGTAATGGTTCTATTGTTGGTGTTTTGTGGAGCTTAGCAACATAAAAAAAACCCAGTGGACATGTACATTTATTTTTTGTGTGGCATCTTTGTTGTTTACATTATTCTTGATCCTGGTGTTTGGACTTGTGTAACTTGTGGTGACGTAACTTTCACAGTGATTAGTGATTCTAGATAAAGTTTCCTGAAGCTTTAAACTTGTTTTGACAGAAAGACTGAGGTTGATGCCATCTTTCATACCTCCGAGTCCTGCAGTTTGCTGTTCAGTTTGTCAACTTCCTTTGCCAGTTTGAGCCCCTTCTTCTCCGACTCCTCCAGCAAAGTGGACACATTGTCCAGCTCCGTCTAACAGAAGACAAATGGGGTTATGCGGAATATAAATATACGACTCCAAAGAATGCCATGAATATTCCCTTTACATTAAACTAGTCACACAATATCAAAACCTACAGTCGTTCTTGGAACTCTAGTTCATGATAAAATATTCTTTGGGTTTCTCAAGTAATCTGGGGCCATATCCCTAACTGTCCGTGGAGGTATTTACCTGGAGTTTGTGCGATCGTTCAGCCAGCTCTCCCTTGGCCCTCTCCACCTCAGTGGCCCTGGTAGTAAACTCCTGCAGCTGGGCCTCCAGTTTCTTCCTCTTGTGTTCTGACTCAGTCTTTGCCTGCTGCAGACTCTTCACCTCGCAAGCCATCTCTTTGTTGTCACTCTCCAGTCCCTGCTTGTTCTTCTCCAGGTTGGCTTTGAACTGCACAAAACAAACAAAGTCTTCTGTGTAGTGCTCTGAATTCAGACTGGGATAAATACACTGGAATTATAATACTGAAACTGGGATCCTTTCCTGATGTAGACCGTATATAGGCAAATATAAGCCCTTCGAGTGCAACCAGGTACAACCCACTCACCCTCTTGGCCTGTTCCAGCTGTTCAGACAGTTCTTCCAGCGCTGTGGCTTGCCTCTGTCTCATTTCCTGGATCTGAGCTTCGTGGTTTTTGGTCTCCTCATCTATGGCCTTCTTCAGTTCTGCCACCTCTTGCTCTCGCTTGGACCTGGAGTTCGGTGGGAGGGTGGGGGGTTAAGAGGAATGGACACCTTCTAAGACACAAAAACATCTTAAGATGCAGGGTTTACGTCTATCGTCTTAATAAAATCCCAATAAACAGTCCTCTAAGCAATGAGCATGTTACGCTGTAGGTGGTAACTTTGACGGGGGGGGGCAGCTATAACCAAGCACCTGAGCTCCTGCTGGGCAGCAGTGGTATCCAGCGTGTCCTCCAGCTCCGTCTTCAGAGCCTCGAGCTCCTCACTGAGGTCCCTCTTAAGTTTTTCAGCTTTAGTTCGACACATCTTCTCTGACTCCAGATCCTCTTGAAGCTCAGCTAGCTGGGCCTGCAGCTCCCGAACCTGCTTCAACGCGTTGTTCTTCTGGATGGTCTCCTCGTCACTCCTGGTTGGAGAAAGGAACACAAGACAAGTCAGTTTTTCAGAATAGACCCTTACCACTCAAGTTAGTCTTCCATGCATCTCCTTAGCTCAGACCATCAGCTGATTTCCCAAAATGTCTTCAATACCAAATTAATATCTGAAGTCAAAAGTTTTGTTTTTTAATTCCTTAAATCCACAAAATGACAGCACAAGTCGACTACAGTGATGTCAATATTTTGCATGCACTATTATTCAAACTTTTATTGTCTGTCTAAAGTAATGACACAGAGTGTACATGAAATTCAGGGTAAGTCAGTGATGTCATTTCTTTTAAAGGCCACCAGTGCACACAGGGTGGCAGTGTGGTGAACTGTTCACAGCTGAAGCTGCCCACATAAAATGTGTGTGTGTTCTGTCAGAAGATGAGTGTGGTAATGAGACTGTTGATTTGTTTGCTGCTGGATGTAAAGCCAAGTAAAATTCATGCTGGCTCTCTTTACGTAGAATCGCACCGATTAAACTCACTGAATTTCACAGAGTCAGTCATATAATTAACGTAATGCCACAGTGTTCATTAAAGGTGCTAATGATTCCCATATAAAAGTAATTCCCCGTTTTCCAAACAACGATAACACAATTGCTCTCAGAATAGCTGCTGAATCCAAAATGAGGCGCATCAAGATTAATGAAACCTTAATTATCTGGGGCTGTGACTAAACTGATGATTTGTCGGTGTGAAATTAGACAGACATTTAAGGAGGAAACTGCTGAGAAGCCACAATAATCTGAACTGACCTTCAGAGCAACGACCTACACAGCTGTTTACCTCATCTGCATGCAGTCTTGTGATGACTAAATGGGAAAATAATTTGTATGATATAGTCAGAATATTTTCCCCCCTGTGTGGAAAATCAGGATAAATGGAGGAGTGAGCTAAATTAAGAACATATTTCACTGCAGGTATTGAGTGGTGAAACACAGGTATTTTAAAGCCATAACTGGCAACGTTTTTCACAATCAGAACATAAAAGACAGACATCTTCTGACTTGTTGATCATTTCTCCTCAGCTGTGACTGACAGCCTGATTTAATCCAGCTCTTTATTGCTTCATGTGGAAAAACTACTGCAAAGCCCAGGACTGTGAGTATCAATCAGCATCAATTTGCCTGTAATCAGACACGGCTGCCTCTGAGATGAAAGCTCTCAGCCAGTGTCGCTGAAGGCAAACACTGGGAGCAGCGAGCAGAGGAGAATAGAGAGAGACTGAGGGGAGTGAAAGATAAGAGAAAGTGTGTACGTTTGCTGAAACACTGACTGCAGCAGCTGAGGAGGACGTTAACTGCTTTAAGTCAGAGTTGTACCACAGTGAAGTGCAGTTGTCATGGAGATGGGGTGTACTGAACTAGTGAGGGTGATGTAAGTGAAGTTGTACATTACATACTGAAATGAGCAGTGATATTTTACCACACCAGTTTAGGTTTGTAGTGATGCGAGTTAAAAGGAGTACATCTGCCTTATAGTTGAAGCAAAAACACAGTTCAGTTTTTGAAACCTTCAGCGTGAGCCTTTTGATTTAATACATGTGTATCCTTGCGAAGGCTCAAATATTAAAACTTTTGTACATTTGAATGTTATGTGAAATTTAAAAACCTATATATAAAGGCACATTATCATCAGGTGCTTCTTATTTTTGTATAAAAGATGTTCAGCTTCAGGCCAAACACCTGGACAGCTACAGCTAGCTTTGAGCTTCCAGCCACTGAACAGTAAATGACAGGATGGAATATAATTTGCTTCAATGTTGGCAAAGAAACTAATTGTATTAAACTGGAATTCATCAGCATGTTTCTGGTTATAAGAACAACCTGAAAATGAAGATTTTTGTGAGAATTTATCTTCCCTTTTCAGTAATTATATCATTATGTATAAAGATGAATTGACTGTCAATATTTTTGTACCATGTCAACATAGGCTGAAGGGGAGTGTTACAGGTAATGGTAAAAAAAAGAAGACTGCGTTCATGGATTTAAACTACGCTTTAAAAATATATGCATTGTTAATATTTGTTCTGTATTCATTGTAACTCTAAGTTTGATCGATAAAAAGAAAGAAAATGTCCAAATTGTGCCATCCCATTAAAGTATCAAACTGAACCATGAATTTTGTCAATCCTGTCTGTCTGCTGCCCAGTCAGGATTCATGCAAACTGTGTTTTAACATTACCATCTAATGTCCAGCACCAAAATATAAAATTTGTACCAAGAGTGAACAAATTAGTAATATTTCAGTGGTTATTACAGCAGCGCCCTGTGTGTTTTAATGTATATAAAAAGCTTTTAGGAATCTGTTGGTATGGTAAACTCTCACTGCTGAAAGGCTCATGATTGAATTCATCAGTGTTCTCTATTTTGCAGAACGTGTCTGATGCAGCCTTATCAGTGGTGTGTAATAACATCACTGACCTGGCCAGAGCAGCCTGCAGCTCCTCCTCCTTTTTGGTAAGTTGGATCTTCAGCTCCTCGATCTGAGCCTGAAGCTCCACAATCTGGTCCTGCAGGTCAGTCGTCTCAGCATCCAGTTTGCGCTTGGCCTTCTCCAGCTCCTGCCGTGTTTTCTCCTCCTTCTTTAAACGCTCTGAAGGGAGGCACAATCACTTGAATCATGAACAAGATTCATAAACAAAATGCAAAACACATAACCAATAATCATTTAAAGAAGAAACATTTCTAATCTCAATCTGTAAATGGGCAGTCACATGTCACAGAAGGGTCATACGAAATATGACGAAGTCACAGAAAGTGGCAAACCACAAAAACCTAGTTGCTAACAGTCTGACACAATTAATGGTAATCAGATTAGCTGCAGCATGTCTTTAGCAACCCTGCACTTATACAGTGCAGATTAAGTCATATTTTAAAATCTTATTGTTTGCCAACTTTTCAGAGTGTATTATTAAGAATAACAAACACAAAAAGTATTTGTCATTTATGACTTTTACAATCTTTTACAGATGTCAGGAAAGAGTATAGTCCAGTATATTTACTCTCTATACTGTACTATCTCACATGTAGGTACTGTACATTCTCATAGACTGACACCCAACAAAACTCACATCTTCATGTCCAGTTACTCTCATAAACATTTTCCAGTATCACAGAGACTGCTGTTCTGCACTAAACCTGACACACAGTGCTGCACCATCATGTTACTGTGACAGTAAGCTGATGTAAACAAACGTTTTCCCCCATTATGTGTACATTAACAGTGAGAAACCAGTGCCACCTTGAGGCCAAACAGGAAAACACAAACAGTACCTACCATTACTTGCAGCCGTGAATACATTTTTTTTATTAAAAACATAAGAAAAACCATGCTTTCTTCATTTTTGACATTTTGACGCCAGAACATTGTTAAAGACAAGGGTTGAGTGCTTAATTGAATTCAATTAATTAATTAATCAGACAGGATGACAACACAGTGTCGTGTTGCTAAAGACCTGAGGCATTAATTTAAATAAAGGGTTAACTCATTGTACAGCTGTAAACAGTAAATTGAAAAAATCTATCTGTACTTGTCTACACTTTTAACTGATGCGACGATGCCCATCCATAATTATTCTAGTAAACGCTCCCTATTCTTGGACCCAAAAGGGAGCTAGTAACAGTAGCATGCTGGGAGTCAGAGTGCCTTACCCTCCAGGTCAACCATCATCATCTCCTGCTTGTTCTTGACTTTGCCAAGGTTCTTTGCTTTCTCCTCCTCCTCTGTCAGCTGGGAGGTCATCTCGCCGATCCTGTCCTCCAGCAGCTTTTTCTCCTGTTGGGTAAAATCAAAGTGTGGGTCAGACTAGAGGCTTTAAGACGCACAACAAAGCAAGGAAGCAATGTTGCTGTGCCACCATAAAAATCCAAGTCAACCTAAGGTGACCCGTATGTGTGTTGCACTGCGTGTGCAGTAAACTCTGGAGCCACAGAAACTAGATGTGAGACATTCTGAAACAAAGTACTAGTTTAGTACTGTAACTGAAAGCCAACATACACAATGTGTAAACAAGTTATTGTTTTTTTTCTCTAATATTTATTCCAACATATGCCTCATCCATCACCTTATTCACTTAACGATCCCAATGTAAAGGAATTACTCTGCTTTCTGGTTCTTGTTTGAGCCATCGTTTGCAGATATAACCCTCTCACCTTGAGGAACTTGGAGTTTTGGTCCTCTAGCAGGAGAATGTCCTCCTCCATTTTCTTAATCTTGGCCTCAGCTGTCACTTTGTCCAGCTGCAGCTTCTGTCTTGCAGCTTCCTCCTCATCAAGCTGCTCCTCCAGGTCCTGTAGAGAGGAAAACACACACATAAAGATTCAATCTAATGTGATGTGGTTTATAAAATGATGATGACACATAAAACTCTTTAAAGCCCTGAACACTTCTCTACAATGTTAAATATTTATGGCAAAAAAAAAAAAAATAAGATTCTTAAAATCTATTACATAGGTGATATGTCGCAAGTGATATTATCGCTTGCAAACTCAGCTAATCTGCATAATCTATGTCGGTGTGCTTTCAAAGGGTTTGTTAGACAAGGCTGTGGACAGAAAATTTATAGTGTCCGTCACTGCCAGGTCTGTCTTCGTGTGGTATTAAATCAAATGTTGATTGTATGTTGAGGATTTAGTTCTTCCGTTACTCACAAAAGAAGGATTTCAAAAGAGTTTGGATATTTTGGGAATTCTCTGCTACACATGGGCCTTGAAAATAAATGTTAATGAAACCAAAATAATTGTCTTCCAGAAAAGGCCCAAAACCCAAAGAAACTTTGGAAACATCACTAGCGAAAACATCCCTATAGAACAAACAACTACACATATTGAGGGATTAAAATAATTGGCTGTGAAAGATCTATAAAATAAAAAATGAGGAAAAAGAGCATTTTACACCATAAAAAGATCAGTACAAATAGACATCTGGATGAAAATATCTAAGCCGCTATTGAACCAATAGCACTTTACGCTAGTGGAATATGCTATCCCTTCAAACAGTATGATTTTATTAAATTGGAATAAACATTCAGTGTAAACTCTGCACAACTTGAGTACAGAGGAATGTAGCACACACAGCCTGCTGGGCAGATTTAGGTCTGCTCCCTCTGAACATACCACCATTGAAAAAAAATGATTCTACAAATTCAAGTTCTTAGGCCCTTTAAATGTTCAAATGAGAACAATTATGATAGTGTATAATATTCTGTGTAAAGATCGTACATCAAATCAGTTTAAATACCTTCTGAATGTCAGCATGTCAAAACAAAAACAGGAGAGAGGTTTGTTGATGTAGAAGTTCAGTTTAAATAGGTTAAGATACAAACCTGGATGTGTGACTGCATCTTCTTCTTCTCATTCTGCAGGCTTTGGTTCCTCTCCTCCTCTTCCTCCACCCTGGACTCCAGGTCATGAAGGATCTCCTCCAATTCTTGCTTCCTAGAAAGCAGACGAACTCTCATCTCTTCAGCCTCGGCAAACAGCTCCGTCTCCGCGTGGAGTTGCTCTGCTAGAATATTCTTCTCCTCTATGAGCTGGAGAGAAGGAATAGTTTGAAATAATGTCTCCATCCTTGTTAGCTACAAGGGAGATTACTTCAATTGTCAACCAAAAACTGATTAAATACAGTAATCATAGCCATTTCTTTACAAACACTTGGATATGGAGTTAAAAGCATGTTACAAAAAACCTATTGCCATTTTTTAATTAGCCACAATCACCTCAGTGTGTACAATGTGAAGATATTTATATTATGTTATATATACATATTTATGTTCACCTGTTGGTGTTTCCTCTCCATCTCCACTAGCTCGTTCTCCACCTTGAGCTGTCTCTCCTTCACCTTTATCAGCTCCTCGTCTTTGGCTTGCATCTCCTCCTCCTGCCTGGTGACCTGCAGCAGAGGCTTCACCTGAGAGACAGAGAGAGGTTTCTGCAGTGTTAAATTAAATTCAACACTTGGACCTTTTTAATTTCACACAGAAAGTAATTTAATAGCTTTGTCATGGTCACACTGGTCAAAGAATGAGTGAAAACCAGTAGGGACAATAAGATCTACAATCATTTATACATGTACATGCTTTTATTGACATCTATATCACATTTTTGTCTGTACTTCCCAGCAATATATAACAATAATTCCTAGTAATATACCCAATCAATTATGAGGTCCTGAAAAAATACGTAGCAGAAAACTGATGGATGGATTAAGCAATTAAAAAAGAATTGATTTAAGTTAATTTGCTAAAACTGACATTTGCCAATTATGATTAGATGAGCTTCCGAGCTACATTATCTTTTACTGTATGTAGAAGTAGCAACAGTGTTTGCTACAGGTCTGATGGCACAGACTACACCTCCACAATATGCAATAGAACAGCCTCCTGTTCTTTATGATCCACTGTCGGTCTCAGGCTTGCTTGTCATTTAGAGGTGTCTCCCAACAGCCCACATTCACATACATCTACATTTCCATGGCAACCGAGCAAACTCAGTCTGCTGATGAGGACGAGTGGAGAGATTTTAGTATCCTTTATCATCCGTTTAGTCCTTATTTAACTGAAGACATTTTCAGGCACCCCAATAACAAATATCTGAAAATACTCAGATCGTCAGGTGAAGCAGAGATGTAGACCTGTGCATCATCTGCATAGCACACCAGGGTTCTCACCTTGGTGAAGAGCCTCCACCACTGCCAGTGTCGCAGCTTCAAGTAAGCGGCACAGTTCCTCTGGAGGACCTTTAGGGCACTCAGCTGCTGCTGCTTCTTAGCAAAGGCTCTAAAGGGAAGAAGCAAATGGTACAAGAACATGTGACATACAATGTCTGGGTATAGCAGTGTTTTAGAAGGCCATGGTTGGGCTGCATTTCGTGTACACATGAGCTGTAAATGCATCAAACCTTGGGGGCAGTGGAAAATACTTGTGAATGTAACATTGGCATATCATCACCTTTTAATTAAATATGATGAAACATTGTCATTCAACTGGAGTCGTCTTTCTGGCCACCTCGTGAATGTAAGTGTTACAGTAAGTCTAATATTCACTCTCTTTAACTATGTACCAACTACTGAGGGAAATATCTGGCTCTTTAGCTGATAAATGCTTGACTATGTTCATCAGCTGCGATGACACTATGAGAGCGGTGAGAGTGAACGAAGTTGTAGGCCGGACAGCTAAACACTGAGATGAACATTGTTATAAAGCTCTGTAAAGCCAAGAGGAGCTTCAGATTCAGGTGATAATTCTCTGTAGGTTCGTCACTGCAAGCAACCCCTTTCACATTGTCATTTTGTAAAAATATTGATAGAATTTACGTGAGGAAGAATGTGTCTTTCGCAGTGAGCCCCCAACTGACTTTCCCCTCATCGTGCTGCTTTTACACCCTGACATAAATGCTAATCCCGACAAGCAGTTCAGTACATGTAATTTTGTTTTGGATGGGAACAGTATACATATATATGTATACATATATGACATGACATGAAAAATACATTTACACTTGACAAACCTCTGGATGCTTTGAGTCTCAGGCTACCTCTGGCGGTGGTTTGAGCAACTGGATCACTGTCCTTAAATACATATTATCCAAACTCAGAAATGTGTACCTAGAAATACTTTGAATAAAAATACAGAGATCTGACACTCACTTGCGTGCCAAGTAACCACGGCACACAGACTGGAAGTAGATGATGATGTCAGTGATCTTCAGATCTCTCTCCTCCTCCAGGTGAGCCAGCACACCAGTTCTGAAGAAGATCTTACTCTGACCAATACGGAACAGGTTGGGGTCCAGCTCCAAGGCTCGGATCTATAAAAAGGCACATGAAGAGTTATGATGACTTTAACTCTGTGGGACAAATTTACATTGTGTTTAAAAGAATTCAGGAATTTTTATTTTTTTGCAAAGTATGGAAAATAGTTTGATGTTACAGTCAAGCAAGTGGTGGTGCTGCGCAGTCTGGATGAACACGGGTCACGTCGAGTGGATGTGGACGCCTGCTGCTGCTATTGTCGTTATTAGTATAGCTGCTGTTGCAAATAACATTGTAGCTGCCATTGCTTTACATTTTCTGTATGTGGAGTTGTACTTTGATTGCTGTGTGTTCTCTTTCATCCT